>BQNB010013057.1:0-77933 GCA_026074375.1 Tanacetum coccineum | reverse complement strand
TCTTATTTAAAAGTGTTGATTTTTCAAAAATAAAATAATCATCTCAGTAATTCATTAAAAAAGGATTTTTAAGGCATTTGACCAACTCAAACAACGACCATTGCTCTTTAAATAGAAAACAGGTCATTGTTTGAGGGGGAGAAAATGTCAAATATCTTCTTCATAAAAATCAGTGTGATTCAAGGAAAAAAGCTTTTAAACAATAACGGGTTAATCATTAAAGGGGAGTTAATTAATTTTAACTTACGTGAGCCTTAACTGTTATGTGTTTATGCCTTAGGGAGAAAATAGCATAAATTAATTTGCTAGGTTGATTGTTAAAAACAGTAGGGACTATTTGTGCTATTTGTTAAACTATTAAATTCCTTAGTTAACTTAATAAATGAGAAATACATTAAGGATAAAAGTCTAGGGGGCATTTTTGCCAAGACCCGAAAGTCTCAACAATAACACCCCCTTTGACCGGTCACTTAACACACACACACACACACATTCAAACTCACACTTTCTATCTCTATCGTTCCATTTCGCTTCAACATAAACAGGATTATCATCGAATCGTTTTCAAGACTAAGGTATAACTAGAAAAGTGTTTCTTACATCCTTTATAACCTCCACTCCAAAGGAATTTTGGTATAACTCTGTTTGAATCTCGAAAATCCCTTAAACTCATTTTAGGGTTCTTGAAAATCTAAATAGAGTGAAAGCTTAAATTGATTGAGGGGTCTTGGTCTATAAGGGTTGTACATCACTCGCCTGAAACAGTTTTTAATATATTTAACATCTTGAGTAGTTTTGTGTGATTCGTGTGTGCGAAATTTAGGGATTTTAGGTAGAAATGAAATAGGTTAGTGGGTTTTTGGTTATTTTATGTTAAACTATATCCTTATATGCAGTTAAGTCTGTAAATCCATCACTTGTATGATTGCTTCATGGTAAATGTATAAAATGAATAAATATTGCTCGTTCTTGGTCACTTATCATGATTTTATGGTTAAACTTGTATTATAAAAGCTTGAGTATGATCTGTACATGAATAAGAATGCTATGAAACTGAAAAGAACTCGTAAAATCAAAGATTTAAAAGTGAAGGCGAAATTGGATTTCGCTGAAGGAGGCGATTTAGTCCCTCCTTCAGGAGGCGAAATAGACCTCCCTTCTGGAGACGATTTAGTCCCTCCCTTCAGGAGGCGATTTAGTCCCTCTTTAAAGGAAGCGATGTAGTCCTACCCTTAAGGAGGCTAAATAGACCTATTCCTTTAGGAGGAGTTTTAGTCCCTTCCTTTAGGAAGTGATTTAGTCCATTCCTTTAGGAGGCGATTTAGTCCTATTCCCTTAGGAGGCGATTTAGTCCACACCTTAAGGAGGCGATTTAGTCTACACCTTAAGGAGGAGATTTAGTCCTACTACTTAAGGAGGCAATTTAGTTCATATATTTAAGGAGGCGATTTAATCCTTCCTAGTTGGAGGCGATTTTGTCAAGTCCTTAAAGAAGCAAATTAGGTCAATTTCTTAAGGAAACGATTTAATCATTAAGTGCCTGCCTTTCAAAATCAGTTTTCGGTAGTTAGTTTGCCATATAGTGAAATGTATGAACTTGGTTATATATAAACTGTATTGGTCAATTTTTAGCAGAATCATGACTTCTCGAGCTGAACAAATTGCCAAAGACAATGCCCTTGTTGCTCCCAAAAACCGTAAGGCTATTAGAAAATGCAACATGAGGATTGACCCAACGATGAAAAGACCGAAGGAAACAACATATCAAGTGGCTCTGGATGCTCTGGCTATTTCTACATGATATCCCGCTTTCCTAATCACGTCTAAAGTTCCTGTAATATACATGCATCGTAATATACATGCATCAGTTCTGGCACACAGTCTACAAGCACGGATCTTCTTATCGGTTCAAGATCGATAATAAAAAGTTTGCTATGGATGTGGAAGTGTTCAGAAAAATCCTAAACTTCTGCCTCAAAATTGAAGGTCAAGAGTTTATTAATCCTCCTTATGAAGAGGAGGCATTATCATTCATTAGACATCTTGGTCACACTGGTGAAGTCAAGTATCTCACCGATGTTACGGTTGATCACCATCATCAATCGTGGAGAACATTTGCCTCCATCATCAACAAATGCCTTTCTGGCAAAGTAAAATGCGTCTCTCTAGGATTCAAATTCTATAGGGCATGTTCTATAAAAAGAATGTTTATTATGTTAATCTCATCTGGGAAGACTTGGCTTATCAGATAGACAACACGGAAGCAAAGAAGTCGGATAAGATGTATTACCCGCGTTTTACCAAAGTAATCATCGATCATTATCTCACAAGGAATCCTTCTATCTTAAGAAGAAACTGAATGTTCATGCATACAGCAAGGGACGACACTATTCTAGGTATTCTAAAGTTCGTCTCCAAGAGTGAAGACGTTCAAGTGTATGGTGCTCTCATTCCCAAAGAGATGACCGATGTTGCTATGCTGGAATTTGAGTCCTTCAAGACTTACCATGCCATTGCTATAGGAGCTCAACCTCTTGAATCAAAGAAACAAAGAAAAGTTGGTTCGTCTAAATCATCTGAGGACACTCCCACAAGGAAGTCTCCACGAATTAAGAGGTCTGTCAAAGTAACTCCCTCTAAGTCAAAGAAGAAAGCACCAGCAAAAGCTGACACTAGCAAAAGTCTAAAAATTCTTTCTGAAGTGGCTTTATCTGAAGAAGAACAACTTAAGGAAGTTATCAAACGAAGCAAGAAATACACTCATGCTTCTCAAGCTAGTGGCTCCGGTGCTGGTACAGATGAAGGAGCTGGTTCTAAACCATAGGTTCCTGATGTACCTAAAATCGACTCAGAAAGTGAAACTAAATCTTGGGGAGATAGTGATGAAGAAGATGAAGAACAGAGAACATCTGTATGTTCTGGCTTCACTAGCAAGCTTCTCAACTTAGAGAATGTGAATCCAGGTGAGTATGATTATATGGTAATGGTGACAATGATGATGAGGGAGATGATAATGCTGATGAGGGAGATGATAATGCTGATGATGATGATGAAGAAGAATACGAAGAAGATGAAAATGTTGATGAATGGGTCCATACATCTGAGGACTCTAAACTTCTAATAAAGATGATGATGAGGAAAAGAATGAAGAAGAGGAAGACGATTATGACGAGTTGTACAGAGATGTGAATGTCAAATCAAGAGTAGAAGATGTGGATATGTCAAATGCTGATGATCAGGGTGGAGCTCAACACATTGCTCAAGACTCAGAGCTTCAATATAAAGATGCTCATGTCACTCTCATCACATCTCAAAAGATCGAAGGTCAAACACAGAGTTCATCTGTATGTTCTGGCTTCACTAGCAAGCTTCTCAACTTAGAGAATGTGAATCCAGGTGAGTATGATTATACTCTGACTTCTATCATGGACACCACTGCTCAACAAACATCATCTCTGGTGCTTACAACAACTCTTCTACCTCCTTCAATCACTCCTCCACTACAACAAGCAACACCAATTCCAGAACCAACAATCTCTGCACCAACACCAGAACCAACAACTTCGGCTCTAACAGTTCCTGATTTTCCTGATTTTGCCTCAGTGTTCCAGTTCAACCAGCGGGTCTTTTCCTTGAAACAAGATGTATCTCAACTCAAACAAGCTGATAACTCTGCACAAATCTCTTAATTTCTCAAGTCTCAAATTCCAGCAATGATAGATGAAGATCTCAGCTCAAGAATTGGATTTGCTGTTAAAACGGATTTCCAATCATGCAAGACGGAATTTGAAAAGGAAGCTCAAGCTGAGCAAGATAGATTTATTGAAATCATAGACAAATCCATGAAAGCGATGGTAGAAGATGAAGTCAAGAGTCTACTTCCGCAGGTTCTAACAAAGGAGATATCTGACTTCGCCACTCCATTGATTGAAAGCACTGTTATGAGAATGTGGTCTTGGGAAAATCCTATGGTCAACCGGTATCCACCTATGAGGCAAAGAAGATACTTCTCGACAAGATGCAGAAAAGCAAGTCGTATGAGACAGCTCCTGAACACAGTTCTCTATGATAGTCTTGCTAAATCTTATGATGTTGACAAGACTCTCTTTCAAGCGTATAGTAAGGCATATTCTAAAGAAGCAAGTCCAAGGGTACTAAGTCTACTAGTTCATCTAAAGGCTCCACCCGGTCTCCACGCAAGTCAACTGGTAAGTCTCTGCTCATGTAGAGGAATCATGACAAGACTCGGGGGTGCCACATGATTAAGAGTTTGACACGGGGAACAATGATGAACAACCCGCTGTCAAGGCAGTTTCTAAGGAAGATTGGTTCAAGAAACTTGAAAAGTCTCCAACTCCTGACCGTGATTGGAATACGAGACAAGATGTTGACTTCAGACCGCCTCAAACTTGGATCACTAAAATGGCTAAAGACAAAGAACCTCTTTATTCGTTCGACGAGCTCATGAGCACTCCGATTGATTTCTCTGCATTTGTCATGAACATGCTCAAGATTGAGAAGCTCACACCAGAGACTTTGGTTGGACCTGCTTACGATCTTATAAAAGGCACTTGCAAGAGCTTTATCGAACTCGAATATCATTTTAAAGAAGTCTTTAAAGCTATGACTGATCGACTTGATTGGACTAACCCGGAAGGAGATGTGTATCCATTTGACCTAAGTAAGTCGTTGCCATTAATTCAAGATAATAGAGGTAGTCAAGTTATCCCAGTGGATTACTTCATCAACAACGATCTTCTGTATCTACAAGGTGGAAGTGCGAGTAGAAAATACACGACTTCTACAACAAAAACTAAGGCTGATTTGTATGACAACATTAAAGGCATTGAGTATATGGTTCCGAATTTATAGTCCTACCAAGGTTCCTTATGACAAACATGCCCTTTGGGGTGTTTCCCACTAGGGCCTCAAAAGGAAGAGGTACTATGGATATGCATGCCATTTTGAGTCCAGCCAAGATGTGTATTCTACAAGTAGAATCATTGGAGTTACTTACATTGACGTTGACAAGCAGTATGATTATGGGTATCTGAAGGAGATTACTGTTCGCAGAGAAGATCAGGAATTGTACACGTTCAAGAAAGGAGACTTTCCAAGACTTAATCTACGTAACATTGAAGATTTGCTGCTTCTCTTTAGTCCAAAAGAGGATCTCAAATTTGGGAAATGATGTCCTCTTTGATCTGAATGTAGCATTACGGATGTTTACCAGACGCGTTGTCATTCTAAAGCGGGTAGAAGATCTTCAGCTGGGAGTTAAAAGCTACCGGAAGAAGTTGAATATCACCAGGCCTCAGACATTCAAAGCCGGCATTAGCAAATTAATTGACCCTATATACTGCCTACAACAATCCCCAGGGTGTCATTTATCAAGACCAGCAAAAGAGAAACAGGTTGATGCGCTTGGATGAGCTTTATAAGTTCTGACGGGACGCTCACCAACCGAAGGATGGAGTATCTCGAGATTGGAGTAGATTGGACAGACAAAGGTCCCGCGTCATGATCACGAAGACCAATGAGCTACTATTTGAGAGAAGGCTGATAAGGAATATGGAGAGATTTGTTGGAGGTAGAGAATACTGGAACGACCTAAGGCGGAACAACCTAAGGCTGCTGGAAAGGACCATATGACTTGTCATATGTTGTCCTATCTCATATCAGGTCATTCTTGTGTTGGTTCATCATAATCTTGTGAATATGTATATTGTAGATTAAGACTAATAATAGGCATATATAGTGTTTGAGTATGAAATTTTCACAAATTTCTTAGTAAATTCAAAAAAATAATAATTTAAATTCTCATACTCAAACACCGTATTGTATACCTCATAATTTGAGGGGGAGCATTAATATGTTCCTAATATAGCTTGTGAATAATCGAAACATTTCTCTCCCCAATTTTCCTTAAACATATTTGAATCATTTGGTATCCAAAATATCAAAGAATTTGAAATTTTTGATAAGGGGAGAAAATGTGATTAAAATATGAAACTTATAATAAAGTGATCTTAAAAACTCTAGTGTTGCTTATCCCCATATGTGCAAAACCATTTTCGAATATCGATGCACATATGAAGGGGGAGCAATTTTGGATGGTGAATGGCAACACGTGGCAATACCAATAGACCGACCATCTTTTTAATTACTTGGAGTTAAAAGGTGGTTAGGGTTAGGTATCTATCCCACGATCTCGCCAGAACCGGAGGGATCTACCCAGAGATTTTCCACTAGATAGTGTAGAAGTCCTTAGGTATGATGACAAAAGGAGAATATGTGAGAATGGGAATAGTGCGGACTGAGATAGAACTAGTACTGGAATAAACCCAACAAGGTGCTAGTAATGAAGTCTTAGTAAGCATTGAAGGGGTTGAAGAATTAAAAAGAAAAGTAAAAGATAAAGGGTGAAAACAAAGAATCCCTCTTTTCACTTAGAGGCAGAAACCGGGTCGATACATATGCTATCAGAAACACTAAGCTGTTGTTTGGTATTGAAGATAGTCATCATGGACCCAGTGATGCAATGCACAACCCTCCCCAACCATTCAAGGTCGAAAAGACTCTTGTCTCAAAACTCACAGAGATACACTCATTTCTATCGACTCTCATTCCGAGTTAGTTGATATTGAAAAGGTGGCACTCAACTCCTGCCTCCGATCACTAAATCAAAAGTGCACTATCGAGTCTAGAGCCAATAAAGAGATCATCCATAAATCTCTACAGGACACTATTCCAGAATGCTTGACCTTCACACACTGAAATTAAGTAAAATATTAAGAGTCATACACATTATCCTTGTGATTTTGCCAGAACATCCGAGTGATACTTATGTATTCACAGTGAAGATGGAAATCCTGCTTGAGTCAACATCAAACAAGCTCATGGTTGGTGACTTGTGCGATTCTATATGAATCAAACTTGTGACATCTGGAAAGAAATGATGGTGCAATTCTATACGAATTAAACTTGTTTCAGGTTATGAATTGACGGTTGATGAATCTTGAAAAATGGTTTTTATATATAAAACTCTCGATGGGTCACAAAACCATTTTAGCAAGTGACTCGTCGATTGAATTTTCCAAATCAATTTTCTGATATCAATCGTGAAGAAAGGAACTTCCGATTGACTCACACCGTGTTGTCTGCTTTGAGACGCTCTGGTGCTGAGAACGGCTAGTACAGCTGTGAAACCCTGTCAAGGAGACTCTTTTGAATTTTACCTGATCATATGCAGTATTTATACTGAATAACGGGGAACCGTTGGTTATTTATAACTGATTCGACGAAGTGACAAAGACACTTTCGTCTGTACCTGTTGTACCTATGGATGCTCAAGACGGATGCTGCTGCTGGTGGTTCCTGTTCAAGATTCATAGCCGCATGCTCATACTCGACCAACAAATGTAATAACATGATGAAAGCTCAAGTACATGTTTTCAAGACTTCCGCTACTCTGATACCGAACGTCCTTCTTGAAATGACGAAGTGTTAAAGTTAAAGACTTCAAGAAAGATGACAAACAAAAGCTTTCAAGTTTAAGAAAAGTATGAGCATGTCGGTCCGATTGTTACAAGTTCACAAGTTGGAAAAAGTTCAAAAGTTGATAATAGATTATGTTTGATTGATGATCTCAAAGAAGCTCAAAGATCACTTACAAGTCAAGCTGAAAGAAATGCCTAAAGTCAAAGTCTACAAGCATATCTCACAAGATAAAGAAAATAAAAGAAATTAAGACTGCAAGCTCAAGATCAAAGACAAAGCATAGTATGCTAGGTTTAAGATTTTGTAAAATGGAGTGACCTCCCTTACGGGGAGATTGTTTGAAATATGAAAGTATCGGTCACTTCCATTTAGACTACTCGTTGAGTAATATTTGGAAATTTAATTAGTTAAGTAGGCAAGTTAAGACCCAAAATAGGCTCATGAATGCCTACAATGGGACTTAGGGCAAACCGACCTTTCTTGGCTATAAATACATTCTCCATTGTGTGGAAAGGGTGTTGGTTATTTTGTTTCTCATTTCACATGTAAGCTATTATTGTTCTTTCTCATTTCGTGTCTCTCTCTCTCTCTTTAAACAACTTCCAACCGTCTCTCTTCTCTCTTATTTCTATCATTTCATGCGTATGTTTAAGGATTACTAGTATCCTACAGGGACTATTTGGATGTCTTGAACAACTTCGATTTTGGTGATAAATGGATAGGGTGGATTCAAAGTTGTCTCAATTCTTCAAGGTTCGGTTATGGTAAATGGAAGGCCTACTAAAGAGTTTCAGTTTCATAGAGGCCTCAAGCAGTCCGCTTTCTCCTTTTTTGTTCATTCTGATCATGGAAAGTCTTCATATTTCGGTTCAAAGAGTGGTGGATGCTCGCATGTTTAAAGGTATTCCTTTGGATACATCTTTCCAACTTATACATCTTTTTTATGCAGACGAGGTCATCTTCATGGGGGCAATGGAGCGAGTCAAACATTGATATTATTATACAGGTTTTAGATTGCTTTTATAGAGCTTCAGGCCTTCGAATTAACATGACCAAGAGTAAATTAATAGGTATTTCTGTAGCAAATATAAAGGTGGAGCAGGTAGCAGCTAAGATTGGATGCGAGATTCTCAAAGTTCCATTCTCTTATCTAGGTTCGAAGGTAGGCGATTTTATGTCTCGCATTCAACAACGACATTTTAAATAATCTTACTGCTCGTTTGTCTAAATGGAAAATGAAGACATTATCGATTGGAGGTAGATTAACTCTTCTAAAATCGGTGCTAGGTTCTATACCCATTTACAATATGTCGCTTTTTAAAGTGCCCATGAAAGTTCTTCAAAGAATGGAAGCTATTCGATGCCATTTTTTCAATAGTGTAGACCATAATAATAGAAAACCGATTTGGGTAAAGTGGAGTAAGGTTTTAGCTTCTAAAGAAAAAGGAGGGTTAGGTGTTTCGAGCTTGTATGCGTTAAATAGAGCTTTGTTATTCAAGTGGGTATGACGCTTCCGTACTCAAAGTTCTTTGTTATGGGCTAGAGTTATTAAAGGCATACATGGTAAAGATGGAAAATTAGATAACAAAGCTAAATATAGTCATCCGTCCATTTGGTTGGAGATTGTTTGTGAGATTAACCATCTAAAAGATAAGGATATAGACTTACTCAGCTTCATTCAAAAAAAGATGGGAAACGGGGCTGACAGTTCTTTTTGGGAGGACGTATGGGTTACTCTTAAATCTTTGTATCCTAGAGTTTTCGCCTTGGAGACATGCAAAGACATAACAGTCGCTGAGAAGATGTCTCATGTTAATGTGGATTTTTCTCTTCGAAGAAGCCCAAGAGGGGGTATAGAACAATCCCAATACAATGATCTTTGCTCAAGTTTGGAAGACATCAATCTTGTTGACATGCGAGACAGGTATATATGGTCCTTAGAGGGTAATGGAGACTTTTCTGTTGCATCAGCCCGAAGTAGAATCGATGATTCTTTGCTGCAGGAATCCTCGTCTAAGACTAGATGGGTTAAAGCCGTGCCAATCAAAGTTAATATTCTCGCTTGGAAAGTTAGTCTCGACTGCTTGCCTACCAGGTTGAACATATCTAAACGAGGTATGGATATCGCATCTATTTCATGTCCTATTTGTGGTTTAACGGTGGAGTCAGTTAGCCACACTTTCTTCGCATGTAAAACTGCTAGAGAGATTTTTTAGAAGGTTTGTAATTGGTGGGATGTTACGTTTACCGAGCTTGTTTCTCATGAGCATTGGCTAGCTTGGATTTCGAATATTAGGCTTCATTCCAAGTACAAAACGATGATTGAAGGAGTTTGTTATACTATGTGGTGGGTTATTTGGAATTTCCGCAACAAGAGCATCTTTGGTTCATCTATTCCTTCGAAGGCTTCCCTCTTTGAAGATATAGTCTCTCGTCCCTTTTATTGGATTAGATATCGTCGTAAAGCTTCTTTTAGTTGGATAGATTGGTTAAAAAACCCTCATCTTGTTTCTCTGTAAGTTTCTAGCTCCTTGTTAGTCTTTTAATAATATCCGCCGTTCAAAAAAAAAAGATAACTTTCGCTACAAATAACACCCAAACAAGAAATGAAAAAGAGAGATGGGAATTACCAAAGACTCAAACTAGTTATCCGCTTATTTAAAATGTTACTAGCCGGGTACCCGTGCAATGCGGCGGCGGGTACCATGTGACTATATTTTGCGGCAAGCAAATGTTACCCGGCTAAGCGTTATTCTAACGAATAAATAAAGAATCTCTGCATTAAGTATCAGTAAGAGTTGAGGAGTGAAAGTGAGGGTATACTGAGAGACTATTTTTATTGTAACAAAAAATATTTGTGTGTGGGAGATACGAAATGGTTTATGTGAATTTATATTATGGATGCGATTACACATTTTTAATAATCATTATTGATAGTATTGATTTTAAGCGGTTACACGTTTTTAATAATTATTGGAGGCTGTTACAATGATGGTTTAAGCGGTTACAAGTTTTTAATGATATTGCTTATTCTTTTTTAAGATTTAGAAATGATAAAATTGAACAAATTCAATAATTATTTTTTAACAGTGAACAATCACTATATTAAAAATTACTGTAGAACATAAGTATGTAGGTCAAGGACGGAACCATGGGTTCCCGCGAATGCCCGGGAACCCGATGAATTTTTTCGATTTAGTGTTAATTTTTGAAAAAAAACATCGATTTTTCCTAAATGTATCTTAAATGCACCTGGTGTATCGAAAAGTGCTTCTAGAGCTACTGTTCAAAAAAAAATTGTGCACCCTGTTATATTTGGTCCTTGTTCCGTCCGTGTGTAGGGTGTTTATGGTTCATAAGTATGTATGTGTGGATATATGTTTACATTCGATCATTGATGGTACGGTGGTTTTGTATAAGGATTCAGTTTGCTTTTTTATGTTATGTAATCAATGTTTAATTGAATAGGATTGATCTCTGAGGACTCACTATCGTCTTCCGATACTAAGATTTTATTTATAGCTTGATTAGCATATGCCTGCTGTTTATGTTATCTCTGTTGATATTCACAGGTTAGGTTAGGTTTTGATATTGTTTTTGTGACAATGGTAGTGTTTGGGAGCTAAAATCGAATGTGTATGTAGTAAAAGGCAATGAGAGATTAAAGTGGTTATAGGACGAGAACATTAGGTTTTGCGGTCCGTAGAATACAAGTGTTACTTGTTAGTCCATTTTAGACCGTTGAGAGCTTCTACGCATATTAGGGTGTCGGCGAGATTTGATTACCAGCCATATATTTGTAAGGATTATAAGGAGACGGGGTATTGTGGGTATGGTGATTCATGTAATTTTATGCATGATCGTGGGGATTATAAGTCGGGATGGCAAATGGAGAGGGATTGGGATGAGGCGGAGAAGGTGAGGAAGAGGAAGTTGGCGTTGAAAGGGGGCGACAATGACGATCAAGATGAGGGGGAAGAGATTGAGGATGATGAAGATGGATTGCTGTTTGCGTGTTTTATTTGTCGGCAGCCGTTTGTTGACCCTGTTGTGACCAAGTGCAAGCATTATTTCTGCGAGCATTGTGCTTTGAAGGTTAGATTATTCATTCCCTCTGCTTTACATAGTTGGTATGTTTGTATCTGTGGATTTTAGAACTAGTAGAAACATCATGTGAACAACTATAGTAACTTATTAACACTTAGGGTGTGTTTGATAAGGAGAAATGAAGAGAAATAGATTTAATTTTATTTCTCAAGTGTGTTTGGTAGAGAGAAATAAAAAAGTGGAGAATTGAAGAGAATTAAGTTGGGAAATGGAGAGAAATGGTAGTGTAATTTTTGTCCACCTTATTTCCTTAATTTTGATAGAGAATTTGGAGAAATGGGTTTTTATTTTTATTTTTGTTTTTTGCTTTTATTTTTCTATTTTTTTATAATCACAGTCGGGTCAAATTCGGGTCAAGACTAAAAATTTCATACTCGAACCCGACCCTATTTTAATTTTGGTTACTTGGGTTCGGTTCAATTCGGGTCGGTTCAACTTGGGTCGGGTCCATTCGGGTTCGGGTCAACCCAAATATGTGTAAAATGTAATAAAAAAATGCTATTTTTTTACTCTTTTAAATAGAAAATTTATATTAAAAAAATTAACAAAATCTTTGTTCGAGTCGACTCGAACCCGAGTTAGCAAAACTTTTTCAACCCGATACCCGACCCTATCTAGCATTCGTGTTACTCGATTCACCCGCATAAATTTTTGTGAACCGGGTACCGGACCCGAATAAGCCTAATAGGGGTCGGGTCCGAATAGGCTTAACCCGACCCGAGTAACCTGACTCGAAAAAAATGATGGTGAAATTATTGTATTATAATCGTTCTTTATTTTTAGTTTTTTAAAAGAAGAAAAAAATTTCGTGATTATTTTTTATTTCAATTCTCTTGTGTTACCAAACAATGGAATTCAATACATTTCTCATTCAATTCTATTTCTCTGAATTCTATTCTCTACTTCATTTCTAATCTCTGAAATTCTCTCTACCAAACGTGCCCTTTAGTTCTTAAAATTTCTTATTTTATGTAAATGAAAAAATAAATAAAAATTTGTCTAACGATACCATATTTTTTGGTGCCAAAAGATACGGCACAAAATGTGATGCCAAAGGTTTTGCTGACATGACAGCTCTTTTCGGCTATGGCACAAGGGTACCTAGCTCTCTTATACTCGTAAAAAAAGATTTTGCGTGTGGTGACTTAAAGTCTTCGGTCCATCCCTGCATCAAAACCATGATTTACCCTTCAAATAAAACTGCATAATGTATACTAATCTTTTGACTGACTATATTTTTTATAAATAGATCGAGCATTAAAAAGGGTTGACTTAGCGGGAAAGCTCGCTACTGCATAGGAAAGCAACATGTTGGTGCAAATCTAAATATATCCAGCCTGTTAGTTGAAGGTATGGATCGGAATGACCGATCAAGTTAATAGCCACCATTGAATCATCAATGAAGATTGCGCAAGTGTTACCAACTTGATAGATTAATGACTTAATATATATAAACCATAATTGTTGTCTTTGGGACTTGTTGAGCTTGTTATAAACTTATAATGATCTAACAATGTGCACACAATATGCAAGAAAACCTAACGATTGGAATTGAACTAGTAGTTTGAAGGCCCGGGGATCAATTAGAACAAACCGGCTTCAAGTAGGAGACCGAACAAGAACACGGCAAATGTACAATAGAGCCAAATGGCAGCCAAAACCAAGAAAGATAGGATAACCAAAACTACCACTACAAAAAATATGACATTTGTTGACACACAAAAAGTGTCAAGATAAGTACAAAAAAGTGTCACTAATGATAAATTAGCTTCTCCTTCACATATTAAAAGTGTCAGCAGAAGTTCTGACGGTAAAGGTATATAGTGACAGACGTATCCTGACACTTAATGTGTCTATATAGGCTAAGATCTTTGTCTACATATAGTTTGTGTCAGGAATGCACATACTTTAAAATACACAATTTTATCCAGAAATACCAAATTCATACAGACATCATCAATAATACAGAAATATCATACAGAAATCAACATCAATACAGAAATCATTATCCAGAAATACCAAATTTTGTCCATACATTATCCAGTTTATGATTCCAAATACAAAACGACGTAAACTTAGCAGAATAGTTCTCATGTATATATATAAGTACCTGCAATCCAGGTTGCATTATCAGAATAGTTCTTCCATGACGGTCATGATAGTTTCCTTCCACCGCAAATTCTTCCTAGCAGGTGTCCATTAGTAGCTCATCGCTAGACTGGATATATGGACCTGCATCATTGGTCCAAATCTATTGACAAAAACAAACCAGTTCTTGTAAGGAAATAATAAAGCAGACCACTAACAGGTACCATATTTTAGCTCAGTTTTTAACTATATCTAAACAGACAGATCTACCACATGACAAGAACATCCCTAGCATATCTCAAGCTTGATCAATACATATTCTTTCTAGACTAAAGATATACTTAAGCCTTTCCAAAACCCATAACATGACCAAAGATCGTAGATTAAAAAAATCTTTGAACAACAAAAGGAGAAATAAATTTTCTTGGAACAACAAAACGATAAGCAGTTGATGATACAGAGCAAAGTCAGCAAACTAAATACGGTGGTGTGTAAACTTTACAACGCCCGTTCCTGTATTGTTTTTAACTTAAAACTATTAAAACACACTAGTGCGTAAACAGAGCATAACAAAAACCAGTTTTGTCCCACTTTAAGTATGTAGTTTAGTCGCTAACATTCTTGATACACTATATGAGAAAATACCTTGTTGAGAAGGTTGTCCAATAATTTCCTTGCATTCTGTAGTTTGACCCAGTAGTTTTGATTATAATATAAAATGACCGATTAGATGGATACTTTGTTGATAGGCATTACTTGGTGATTCCTGTGGACCACATTCCCACCGGCAAGGACCTTCAATGGATGACACAACACTATTCTTTGGGCATAATGTAATATATTAGACAGCAAACAATAATCAGGATCAATCTTAATACGTGTAACGACCCAATTATCTATTTAAACTTGATGCAATATCACTAATTCACTATATCGACATGGTCATTCGGTAAGTGAAATGAAAGCCACCAGCAAAGAGCTATTGTTTTCAGCTAATAAACTAACTATAGTTAATAAATGATAAGTAGAAATCTGCAAGCAGGTTATATCAGTTCCTACCTCAACTGCAGCGTCAAATGTCAAAAGAACATGAACACATGTGCCAAGGGTAGGAGCGATAACTCCTGCTCTTTCTCGAGCCTTATGATCAAATACCTCCAACTTAAATATGATAACCTCCAACCTATACCAGTCATGAAACTTGAATCAGTAATCTAATCTTTAAGCCCTTGTAAGACAAAAAAAGGACTTACTTTTCAGTTGGAAGAATTGTTCTATCTGAGTTGAACTATTCAAGCCAATCTTCATCCTCGTTATCAAGATCATACTCAACAAAATCTCCGATTTCGGCTCGTGCTGCAAATATGTTGATACTATTAACAAAATATATCAGCTGAGATTTGGAATTAACAGTGTAGTGGGTCACATACCTCCCTTTGCACGTAGATAAGATGCTGGTTGATTGAAAGTGGAAGAATAATCTCATTCATATGTATCTACGATAACATATTCGGGAGTTGGTTTTTCAGATACTGTTTTAATAGCAACTTGGTGTACCTGAAGATCAAATTTAATTGAATTTTTCAGAAATAATTCAAATTCAATGACACAAAATTGGGGGCGGGGGTACCTTTTTTAGTTGTCATTAGAACTAGATGCGCATATACTCCATAATCCATATAGTTATCTATTATTGCGCCACCAACGAAATCGATATAGAAGCAATACCTAAAGAACAGTTAGCCCCTATCAATTGAAAAAACGCCATCCCACATCCCCTATTAATATGTTATCCAGGACGCCTTCAAGTACCAAACAGAACACTTTCTTTAGTTGGTGAAGTTAAAAAATGGTTTATTAGGTGTGTGTGTATCTGGGGTCAGACACTTATCGATGCATAAGCCCCCCTTTCCAGGTTATCTGGCTTATATGTGGGCTTATTAGCTTATTTGATTTCGGCTTATATAGCATAAGCCCCAATTTTCCAGCTTATTTTGAGACTCGTGGGCTTATATAAGTTAATTACGATATTATAAACTTATATAAGCCGATAAGACTCGATATAAGCCGGAAAATCCCCCCCCCCCCAAACACACACACATAAACACTATAATCTAGTCACAAAATATTTTGGTAAAAGTGAACAATAAACTAGCAATTATATAATAGATGAAACGCCTCAATCACAATGATATACATATAAAAGCTCGTATACAAGCTTAAGCCAGTAATATATGTAATAATCATCGCATGTATCTAATTAAAAACAAATATGAATAACTAAGGCTCAATGTAGCATAATGTAATATAACCTCGTTGTGATGATGGCAGAGAGCGGTGAGGTGAAGGCATGACGAACGATGATCCCGACGTCGAGCGACGCTGGCGATGGTGATGGTGTACGAGTGACGACGGATTGATGAATCGGAGCATCAAGTTAAAAACAAAACCAATTGAGAAAATTAAATCAAGAACGGAACTAAGTATCAACTTTCACCGAAACCGAATTGCGAACCGTTCAATTTAGAAGGTCTTAAAGGTGTGTTTTTCTCATTTTTGCCTCGAACCAACCGAACCAGCCAAAACCACATCGAAAATCATAAATATGTAGAAACCTAAAACCGAACACAAGTAAGGGTTGAGTATTCGGTATTGGGTTGGACCGGTTGGCTCGTTTATTTCGTTTCGCTGGTTTTCGTCCGGTCTTTGCCACCCCCTATAAAGATCCTACATTTGTTTACACTTATTACTAAAGTGTAGGCTAAAAGTGTACATTTACTGACACTTATTAAAAAGTGTAAGTAAAACAATACATTTGCTCACACTTGCTAAAAAATGTAAATAAAAACTTAGACTTTTGCTCACACTTTTATATAAGTGTAAATAAAACAAAACTTCTACTCACACTTTTAAAAAGTGTAGGTAAAACTATAGTTTTGCCCTCACTTTTAAAAAAGTGTGGGTAAAACACTAGACTTTTACTTACACTTTACAAAAAGTGTAGGTAAAACTTCATATCTCCTTACACTTTTTATAGTATGTAGCAAACTGGCACCTTTGCTTATCAATTTTAAAAAATGTGTTGATAAAAACATAAACTAAGTTGACACACCTTTTTCGTAAAGGTGGTAAGGATATTGGTTTCGCTTACACTTTTTATTTGTGTCATTAAAAAAAGTGTCACTAAAAGGCATTTTTCTTATAGTGTACATTACCTTTAAGTGAACAAATTAAAAAGAGAAGAATTGAATCCAGCAAACCCTCCACCAGTCGGCATTAGAGAGCAAACGGCCAAAATCCCTGACTTCGAAATATATGACTCGATATACGTGGGCTTACCGGGCAATTCCCTTTTAAGCCTTTCGCAACCCTCCCTAGCCTATTCTTATGAATAAAATGACATGAACTATATATCAAATTGTAAGTTAATTAAGGTGAATATTGCTATTGAAATCGACTAGAATATATACGATGATTATCTAATTACAAACCACACAACAATATTGGCAGAAACAGGTTGGATATGTCTACTTATAACCCAACAGTTGTGTCTGTGGGAAACAAGTTTGTTGTTCATATGCAATGTATTTTTTTGCCAATATTCTAACACATTCATTTAGTCAACTTACAAAAGGTCAAACTACAAACACACTCCCCGTGCATGCATTAAAATAATTTCTAAGTTTGTATCCCAACCCAATGCATTAATTCTCGTAGGCTTCAACCCTTTACTTTAATTTAATCGTATGCGCCATGCATTTATCTATTCACGATATATCTGTGGATTGCACAATGCTACTGACAGTTCATTCCATGACACAAACGACAAAACGAGTTTTTCATATTGAATGGTAAAGAATGCTTTTCTAGTAAGACATCAGAAGCATTTAACAAACATGAGTGCGTAAGACCGGCCGTAATGGCTCGGTTGTGTCTCGGTCAACCACCAATAAGATGCGTCCCCCAGTTACCCCCCTTCCCTCCTTGCGACGCGTCCTCAACCCAAAAAAGCACAACTCGATCGTATTTAAGACCGAGTCGTTGGGCAAAAAAACAATCCAAACGATTAAGAATTGGACCGTTGGGTCTTTTTTTATAAAAAATATATTTTGATGTCCTCGATCTCTTTATTACATTAAGTAGGTCATGAAATTGTTTGTAAAGAGAGAAAGTGATATGATAAGCGTGGTAGGGTGACCACGGTCGTGTTGTTTCACCATCTCTATCTAATCGCCAAGTAGGTACTTAGGTATTGTTTTACCATTAATTTTATACTATTGCATCTTATGTGTACACAATAACTGTGTTGTAAGAGATCGGGCTCCTGTTCGTGATTTTAGGAACCCAACTGATATTAGGCCTTTAGATCTCTCTTTCAACTGGAATTGGTCCAGACCTATTCGTTCAATAGCAGAACACCAGGAGGTTCTTGAGCTGGTTAATCTCTTATCTAGCCTCCACTTATCGAATGACCAGGACACCTGGGAATGCACCTTTAGTGATAACAGATGTTTTTCTGTTAAAAGCATGCGTATTCTCATAACAAAACACATACACCCGCTGGACCCTCAACCATTTAGATGGAACAAAGCTTTACCACTCAAAATTAACATTTTTTCTTGGCGGATCTCTCACAACAGGCTTCCTACACGCTTCAATCTTGATAGAAGAGGTATCGATTTACATTCAACTCGCTGCCCCGTTTGCGATGAAGATATAGAAACCGAAGAGCACCTCTTTTCGTCATGCTTCATTGCTATCGATACATGGGCCAAGGTGTTGGTTTGGTGGAACATACCCAACATGACAATCTCTTCTCTTATGGATGCCGTCAACTTAGCCGATAGAGTCGCCATTCCAACCAATCATAGAGCTTCCTTTGACGTTGTCGTTCAAACGACTCTTTGGATCTTATGGAGGTTTCGGAATGAGATGTGTTTTTCTCCAAAGCGGCCTTCTAAGGAGTTGATCCTTAATGACATTAAGCTTTCGTCTTTTAATTCGATATCGTGTAGGCTTAGAAAAGTTCATATAAACTGGATCCACTGGTTTGATAACCCGTGTTCCTCTCTTTGTATGTAAACTTTGTTCTCCGGCCTCCTAGTGTCTTTCTGGGTGGTTCGTTTTTGGTTTATATATATCCCGCTGTTAAAAAAAAAAATGTGTACACAATAACTTGTTCCATTATGCAAATTCACCTCCAAACTTCATAACCTAAACAATTTAAACTTAGTTGCAATAATGCATACTTATCTCTTGGGTCATGACTAGGTTGAGTTCAAAGTTTCCAACTACTATAAGCCTGTCCAAAAAGGATTACAAAACTTGATGCATGTACATGGGAACTAATGAAACATACTATACTATTGCATGCACGTATAACTTGATGAATATATTGATACGTGCTCGAACACGGAGGTTCGCTTGTGCTCTGTAGTATCCACTATTTTCATATATGTTATGGCATGCATAGAACTAGACATACAGCCTGTTCCTTTATTATCCACCATATATTCCGAGTCATGGTCGGAGCACACGGTGTTCAAACGTTATAGGCTTGTGTTTTATTCCTTTCGTCCTGTAATTATTGTTTAGTGTTGATTTTTAAGGTTTTTATTTTGCAATTTTGATTTTAACTATTATTTTTTGTGTTATATAAAACTTGATACAAAATATATGAATAATTAAGTTTTAAATGTATTTTCATTAATATAATTTTCATCAAATATTATATAACACAAACACAAATATATAAGATCAAAGTTGAAAAATTAAAACTTTAAAGTCAACACTGAACAATAATTATATAACGGAAGTAGTAACTGATAACGGGGACCTTAAGTTATAGCCTACACCCCCTTGAGTTATAGGGGTTGGCGAGCTAGGGGGAGGGGGGGGGTGATTAACAACTACGTCTAGGTTTATTTGCTATCATTTTGGTTTTTTTCTATTTTTAAACCTTTTTTGTTTGGTAAGTTGTGTTTCATTATGAGTTGATGATGTGAACTAGAGGGTGTCAGGTAACTTAGCTATGAAGACTAAAGTGTTTTTGAGTTAAGTTAAAAATACTGAGTTATATGAAAAAAAATGACAACACTTTCTGCTATAACACGAGCCAAATGATTAGCAGGGTGGTTTGACCCCAAAAAGATGACAGCCATATGTATTTTTTGTTGTATCTTATCTATGAGTACATTTACTACAAGAGCATTTTTTAGAGTTTGGCCTCTCTAAAATGAAACAATTCTATTTCGGCCTCTCCAGTAAGCTTGGTCAAGCTCCGTCACTGCATATGACTTCAGGGACTTATGTTCGTAGCAAATATGGGTCACATTGACATTATTGAGGATGATGATTAGTGACAAATTTATTAAGTATAGAATTATACCGGAATAAATATAACTAAAGATGTTCGTAAGAATCTACATATATGACCATATTATTCCAGAATGAGATTGCCGGAGCATAATTTTTCTCTTTTCTTTGATACAAAGTTTTTTAAAAAATGTGAATGGGACCAAAAACTATAACCTTTTGCGTACTTAAAAGTGTCACAAGTGACAGTTTTGGGTGTCACTAAATGACACATTAGTGACTTGACCGTGTCACTAGATTATAGTTTCTCATGTGACACGTTAGTGACAGAAATTAGTGTGTCACATAACTAAATTATACGTGTTTGCATAGTCTAATATCGAACATATTCTAAAAAAAAAAAGCAATATAGGTATTTCAGTCAACCTTTTTTTAAACCCTCAGTCAAACTCTCAAATGTATAAAAGAGAAAAGGGCGCGAAGGGGTGAAGTTACTATTCACCCTTCGTCCCAATCTTACCTCTGCGTTAAATCAAAGGGTTAAATCCGCTTCTAGATGCAATCCTACGTGGCCAGAAGATACCAAGTACTAAGTGCCATCTCAGCAAAGGCAAAACGTCACCAAGTGCTATGATTGGTCAAGACTTACACAAGAGTGGCACGCGGGATTCAAAACAAACACACTAAAGATGGAAAGATTACACTGAAATCAATGCAAAAGAAGCACACCACTCCAAAGATACGGGATTGCCACGCTGGCAATCCGTGTGCCTCAATTTTGATCCAAGGGCTAAGAAGGGGCATCCAATGATTGGCAACGATTGAAAGGCCAAGATCAAATCAAGAGGATCGTGTGTAGAGGTCTAGATCCTTCTCTCCAGGCCTATAAATACAAGCCTTGCTCACTCACATCAGGAACGAGTTAGCAGGAGTTTTTCTAAGTTTTTAGTCTCTTTTAATGTAATTTTTATTTAAGTTTTAAAGCTATTTGCGTTTCCTTTACTTTGTAAAAGTTTAAGTTTTTAATGAAATTTTGAGGTTTGTGTTTTAAGTTTCTGTGTTTGATCATTTTATATAACCTGCTAAGCTTTGAAAAGCTATGAAACAGCTTATAGATCTCACCTAAAAGCTTCACTAAGCTTTTTGTTTCTTGAATCAAACCTTAGTTTACTGTTTTAATCTCTTTTATTTCCTGTTTTAATCATAAAAATCTAAAAAATACTAAAAAATATCCACCCCTTAAAACACCTCAGCTTCTTTGGATGATAAGCTAGCTTATGAAGAGCTTATAGACCTCACTAGCTTGTCTTTTAACAAACTAGAGCTTGTAGATTTGATTATTTACCCTGTTTTGAGCAATGGTGTTTGTAAGTTTTCATTTTCATTTTTTAAGCTTATTTACTATTTAACTGCTTATTCTTGCTTATTATCTGTTTTTATTTGCTTTGGCCTCTTCGCGCATCCGATTTATAAAACCACGGCTCTCGGCAATTTGCTAAGACTTAAAGAAACTCATGTAACCATCAACAGAGGTCTCCCCGCTAAACTCAATTAGGTCATCAATAACACGCCTAGTGATTTGGTTTGCTCCTCCTGGTGCTGCCATTGATAATCAAAGTGGGTAAAATAAGATATTGTTGAAAGATTTATAAGAAGAGGTTGAACAAGAGTTGTAGGGATAATGATCAATAAAGCCTGAAAACGTTGATATATATAGGGGATTTGTATGGTGTAGAATATGCATCTGAACTGTGTGGTGGAGAAAGGTCAATTGAAGCATCATGACGCTTGAGGTTCAGGCGGCGTAACTGCAGATCAATAAACGACAATATGTATCTAACTCAAAGAGAGAACTAAGTATGAAACTAGAAGACCAAATGTTTAAAAAAGGCCAAACGAAGCCCTCCTTCTTTTAAAGTAGCACTAACTAAACACAATGTGATCGTAATCTATAAACGTCGAGTAATATTTTTTGTTAATAAGTTATATATGAATATTTGAATGCAATTATTGTAACGGAATACGTACGTTTTATATGACTTTTTAATTCAATAGCATTTAATTTTAGTAGAAAGACATTTTATGTACATTGTTTATACGGTTAAACTCGACTAAACGTCAAAAACGGTTAACCGTGACCCGAACCGCCGGTAACCACTCACTTAGGGTACCCGCATGTCCGGTTACCCGCGTAGTACGGTTCAATTTCGAATAGTAAAATTAATTACCCGCCCCGTGACGGATAGCTTAAATCTCCCAACAAACCAAACCGAACCGCCCGTGAACACCCCTAATATGACCCATATGATGTCAAATACCCATTAATGAATGTGACCAGTGATAACCTAATGCACATGACCCATGACCCATGTTAATTACCCATTGTCAATCACCAGTCATGTATTGGTCGATAACATGACATTATAAGCCACTACAACCCAATGCACATGACCTATGACCCATGTTAATTACCCATTGTCACCAGTCATGGATGTGTCGTAGCATGACACTATAAGCAACTACAACCCAATGAACATGGCCCATGCCACATGTTAATTACCCATTGTCACCAGTCATGGATGTGTCGTAACATGAGACTTTAAGCAACTACAACCCAATGCATATAACCCATATGATGTCAAAAACCTATTAATGAATGTGACCAGTGATAACCTAATGCACATGACCCATGAACCATGAACCTTGTGAATTAGCCATTATCACCGGTCGTGCATGGGTTCCATTACACTATAAGCCACTACAACCTAATGCACATGACCCATGACCCATGTTAATTATCCATTGTCAATCACTAGTCATGTATTGGTCGATAACATGACACTATAAGCCACTACAACCCAATGCACATGACCCATATGATGTCAAATACCCATTAATGAATGTGACCAGTGATAACCTAATGCACATGACCCATGAACCATGTGAATTAGCCATTATCACCGGTCATGCATGGGTTCCATTACACTATAACCTACTACAACCCAATGCACATGGGTTCCATTACACTATAAGCCCACTAAATGACAAAATAGCCAAAAATGGCAATCCGATTACTCACTGATTAATCCCGCCTAGAACGATGTACAAGATACAAGGAGGTCGACCGCCCGGCTATCGATTCGTGATTTTTTCAACCTTTGCTACTAGTTCGTTAAATTTTTTGTAAACAAGTAGCAAAACTTTTATTCACGACTATTATCGTGGCTAAAGGTATTTTCCCTCTAATATTTTTGTGAAATATTTCATAAAATTCGTAAAATAATTTTAGTGACGTGACTAAATGTTCCCCCTCCAAAAATTTCATGAATCCCATTCCAAATTAATCACACAAACAACTCCTCCTGTCACCGCCACAACTCCCTCTCATCTCACCACAAATCCCGTCACCACCACAACTCTCATCACGTCATTCTCTCATCGCTGTCACTCTCCCGTCATAGACCTACCACTCCCGTCACCACTAGTAAGTATTGTTATGTTCATTTTGTACACATCGTTCTAAAAAAATCATGTTTATGATTCTGTAATTGAAAATGTCTTGAGTATGCTGTAATTGAACATTTGTTTTGAGATTTCCTCTTGTAAATTATGTCAATTTCTTGGTAAAATTAGCTAGTTAATTGGTTAAAATATATAAGTAACCCTATTAATTGCAACTAAAAACTGTTCTTAAGTAAATGACAAGTTACCAGACTCTGTTCTTATATTTTGAGTTTATATTGGTTTTTGTTGGCAAATTGAGGTATACTTGCCATTTCTTAATTGATTTCAAGTATATTGTATCACATTGTTTGAGTTGTTGGAAAACCCCCTACTTGAATCCTCCATAACGCCTCACCGGACCCTTAAACTAACGATGGGGTGACCTGCAGGGACTACAACCACAAAGCTCCTGCTCCTGGAAGATTGCTGCTCGGATAAGTGGGACACATTTATAAACATGGACAAGTCTTGGATGGGAACTAATAGGACCAACAAATCTTATGTTGATGGAGTAGCAGCGTTTATTGATTATGCAGTACACAACTTGCAGAAGATGGGGAACATCGACCTACGAGTTAATAAACAACATCTTTTAATGCCATGTCCGTGTACCAAATGTTTAAACCACATAGAGCATAAAGTGGAGGAAGTGCAGTTCCATTTATTCAGAAATGGGATTGATCTAAGCTACACAAACTGGACTAGACATGGAGAAAAGGATGAGCCATCAATAAGTGCCCCAAAACCTGTTAATGCTACAACAGAGTTTGTTGACGACACGGATTTTGCTTCAGATATTCCAACAGATGGCCCAGCAACAGTAGAAATGGTTAATGCTACAAAAGATAATTTTGATGAGGATGACCTTGTCAAGTTTCAAGAACTATTATTAGACGCAGAGAAGCCTCTTTACGAAGGATGTCCTGACTTCACAAAGTTGTCCGCAATAGTTAAACTACTCAACTTGAAGGGTAAGTACGGAGCTTCTGATAAGTTCTTTACTAAATTACTAGGATTGATAAAAAAGATGCTACTTGCTGGTAACGAAATGGTGGAAAAAACTTATCAAGCCAAAAAAGTTATGAAATTGATGGGATCAGGATACAAAAAGATACATGTATGTATCAACAATTGCCTTTTTTACTAGAAGGATGACAAGGATCTGACTGCGTGTCGAACTTGTGGGATATCAAGATGGAAGGTGGATAATAAGACACATAAAGCGTACGAAAACATTCCAGCAAAGGTAATGTGGTACTTTCCAATTATACCAAGACTGCAACGACTATTTAAGATACAAAGTATTTTAGAAGATTTAAGATGGCACGCGACACGAATGATAACAGATGGTGTGTTATGTCACCTCGCAGATTCACAGGCATGGCGTACCATAGATGAAAAATTCCCCAAAATTGCTAAAGATCCAAGAAATCTACGGCTAGGAATATCAGTTGATGGGGTTGACGTCAACACAGGAAATAGGCATCACAAGGTATGGCCAGTTTTAACTGTCATATACAACCTTCCTCCATGGTTGTGTATGAAAAGAAAGTTTATCATGCTTTCGGTATTAATATCAGGATACTCGGGAAATGATATCGATGTTTTTTAGAACCGTTGGTTGATGATCTACATACCTTATTCGAGACAGGGGTTGATACATATGATGTTTCCACAAAATATAAATTTAATCTACGTGTCGTTGTGTTATGGACAATAAATGATTATCTTACACTTGGTACATTATGTGGCTGCCCGTACAGTGGATTCAAAGGTTGTGTAGTATGTGGGAAAGATACAAACTGTGTTAGACGCTATGCCTCATCCAATCGAAGTTATGTTGGTCACAGACGATATCTACCATATAACCATCCGTTCACAAAGCAAAATAAGGCATTTAATGGACAACAAGAATATCTCTCGTCTCTAATTCTAATGACCGAGGAACAAATATACAACGAGGTACAACATATTGAAAATAAGTAGGGAAAAGGAAAACGAACAAACAATAAGGCATCAGAAAACCAAGAAGATATGAGAGGCAGAGGTGGGAAGATTCAAAAGCAGAAAAGAAACACAACAGAAGAAGAGGGTAGTTCAAGCCAAGTAAACGGACAAAACGGTGCGTATTGGAAGAAATTCAACATTTGGTATTGAAAACTTAGGTATTGGAGGCATAATTCTATTCCACATTGTATTGATTTTATGCATGTAGAAAAGAATGTTGCTGAGAGTCTAGTCGGAACTTTGCTACATGTTCCGGGAAAGACGAAAGATGGAGTGAATGCTCGATTGGATCTGGCTGAGTTGGGGGTCAAACCAGAGTTGTTTGCTATGCAAGAAGAAGACAAAACAACACTACCTCCAGCAGGTTACACATTGACGAATGCTGAAAAAGACACCTTTTGTGAAACGTTACACAACATCAGGGTACCACAAGGTTATTGTTCAAATTTCTCTAGTTGGTCAACCTAAAGGATAGGAAGCTCATTGGACTTAAATCGCATGACTATCACATGCTAATGCAAGAGTTTTTTCCCATTGCAATACGTTCAATCATGCACCCACCCACACGATATGCTATTATCAGGTTTTGCTTTTTCTTTAAATCGATATGTAGCAAAGAAATCATATTGCAAGAACTAGATAAGATGCAAGCAGAACTGGTAGTGACACTATGCCTACTTAAGAAGTTCTTTTCTCTGTTATTTTTTGATATTATGATACATTTGACTGTGCACCTAACTAGGGAGGTAAAATTATGTGGTCCCATATGCTTTCGGTGGATGTATCCCTTCGAAAGATGTATGAAGGTTATTAAAGGACATGTGCGAAACAAAAATAAACCAGAGGGATGCATTGCTGAGGAGACTATTGCGGAAGAAACAATAGAGTTTTTTAGCGAATATCATAAATCCATGGAAACTATTGGTATCCCACCTGATAAACATGAAACTGGTGAAAATGAGGAAGGAAAGCCATTGTCGGCCGGCAAATTAAGTGAAGTTTCTGCGAAACTCTTTCAGAAAGCACATTTGTATGTAATACAGAATACAGATGAAATTGTATCGTATATCGAGTAAGTATTGTTGATCCCACTTCAATAGATCGAATTCCTTAAGCTTGTTTAAGGTTTAGTTATATTAGATAAATCTAAGTATCTATAATCTTTTCCATAATCAAATAACTTAATACATATCATATAAGCAGTACTAACTAACAAACAGTACTAACTTATTAACTAGCAGTACTAACTAACAAACAGTACTAATATTCACTAGCAGTAGTAACTATGTACTAGCAGTAGTAAACACTTAGCATATTTTCTTTGAAGTTCATGAGCAACACTAAATTCAGCTAAGCAGCACTAACACAAACATGAGCAGTAGTAATCCAAACAACATTAAGAAGACTTTTAATCCCAACAAGTATTACTAACACATGTCTATTTCGTTACTTAAAATGTTCTATCAAATATAATAATCAAAGACATTGTTTCAGGAGACACAAGCAAGTTTTGAAAACAGAAAACCCGGGTAAACGAATAGCATTTCTGGAGAATGAGCACAGTAAATCTTTTGCTAAGTGGTTACGCAAAGAGGTAATTAATCGTATGTTATTTATAATTGTTTGTTTGTTGTTCCTTCAATTTGAAGCTAATATATACTTGTAATGAAATTCAGGTTGAGAGAGAGTTAGCGATCTCCAAAGAAAGTGTATCAGAAACTGTAAGGTGGATATCATATGGACCACGCGCCACCGTAGTGAAATACGATGCATATAACATCAATGGGTATACCTTTCGTATGAACTATCATGATGGAAAAGTTTACCATAACAGTAGGGTTAGTGTTGAGGCAATAGATCTGCGCATATCTATAGAAGTTGCAACCACAAGACAAGCATTCTATTATGGGGTTTTACAAGAGATATGGGTAATAGATTACTGTTTCAGGCAAATTCCTCTTTTCAAATGTGATTGGGTTAATCACAGAGCTGGTGGTGTGAAACGCGATAATCTTGGGTATACATTGGTTGACCTGGATAATTTAGGCCACAAGGTTGATCCATTTATATTAGCCTCACAAGCACGACAAGTGTTTTATGTGAAAGACCAGATAGATAAAAAATTATCTATTATCTTTAAGACACCTCCTAAGAATTACAAAGATACGTATGACGAAGTCGATGAGGAATTTAGTATCGTCATTCACCGGCGCAATGATAACATATTGCCATGTGTAAATCGACGTGACTTGGGTAATGAATCACGAGATGACTACTATCGAACCGACTGTGGAGGTGTTGTTATACGAAAATCCAAGTGAACCATGTCATGCTCAAGTTGTCACACACTACCTTTATCATATTTCACCCGTTCTTTTAAAGCATATAGACATTTGATTTTTTGTACTTGTTTAAGGATTTATGTTTGTACTGTGCAGAACCTTTTTAAGCTTTTGTTTTACTGCAAATAATCTTGTGAAGGATTCAATTTATCTATTAATTTTTTACTTCCTATTTGGTTTATATGTTTGTATTTGAGGCTTTCAAACCAGGGCGATGCCCCGGATGAGTCATGAAGTTGCTAACATGCAATATATTTGTTTTTTTAAAAATTAAGCTGTTATTTATGCGTTTGTTGGAAGGACCAGCCGGGGTTTTTGGTTTTCAAAATACCAAAAAAAAATTAAAAGGGAATCACGCCCAACAAGAATCGAACCCGCGACCTCCAGGATAGAGGTCAAGCGGGTTACCATCTCAGCCAGGCAACCTATTTATCTTAGGAAGAAGAATAGATTAATTTATGCTTATTTTTTTTTCAAAACCTGCCCCCTCTACCCCCTTAAACTATTTCATCCATTCATAACACACATTAATTCATTCCACCCACCAAAATTGTTCAGCTTCAGTAATCCCTAACACTTTTTCATAAACCTTAATTTTCGTAATGGCAAATCAGAACGATAACTTTATTATCTTCTTTTTTTTCTTATTCGTTGCTTTTTTGCTTATTTTTTAGCTTATATGCTAATGTGTGTCGATTATCTGTTTTTTTAAGCTTAACTGCTCATGTGTGTTGCTTATCTGCTCATGTATCTTAGAATGATAACCTTTTTTAAATCTCCTTATATGCTTAACATCATAGAAGTTTGGGCGTGTTTGAATTATAAATTAAACCACATATGCATTATTGCTCCTTTGGACCATTGGGAGATTAGCTCTTTGAGGAGTATGTGGCATGTCAGAATTGTTGTTACCTTATAGAAATATTTGTTGTGAAATTTAGATAGTAGCTCAGACTACAACAATCAGAGCTTTCATTAGCCTTCTTAAATAGCACTCTGAGGAGATAGATTATGATCTCCAAAAACTCACCTAAGTGGTTTGCTCAAATTGGTACCTGAATGTGTGAAACAACATATCCGTTTTTATATCAAAATAGGCCCTAAAAAGACAAAATTGTGCTTAAAATGCTTGGAATTACTGCTTGTTTATGTCTTTGTGATTGTGTAGGTGCGGATATTGCAAAAATCTCAAGAAAACGGTACTAAAAACCGGACACAACACGAACCGGGAACGGAAATAAAGAAAGAGCATACAAAGAGCTCGTACGAGAATGCTATCAAAAAGTCAAACAATGGTTTCAACTCAAGGCAACCTTCAGTAAAACATGGTCAACACTAAATGGCAAAAATGCTAAAAATACCAAACTAGTCCCTCAAAATTAGCCAAATTACAAAAACAATCCTTAAAGCCCTAACGGTGTTAACTCTTATAACTAAAAGAGTTAACACCCGTTACTTCCACACAAAGTCCAAGCCCAATCCCAACACCTGACCCAAATCCCCTTTATAAGCCCAAAGTCAAACAAATTTTACCCGGGTTTATTAAAAGTCAAACGCTCACACTTTTATAAGAGGTAAAACGCGGGAAAAAACAGTAGTTTTAACGTCATCATCTTCCAAGTTTTACCAAAGCTCAATTCAAGGGCAAAGTTAATTTGTCAGTGTGCTGTGTAATTTGAGTGCTATGTTTTTGACGTGGAAAACTTATACATCACCAAGCCTCTCATTGGTGGAGGTAGTTAGATAGTGGTAACGTATTCCCGCCCCTGTCACGCGGGTGACCGGGTTCGTCCCGGCGCGCGTCAAAAAATTGATTCGTTAAAATCCTATATGTTTATAATAAAATATATAATTATGGAAAACTACTCAAATTACCTTGAGGACAACGGTAAAAAGGAAAATCGTCACCCCTAATATATTAATAGAAACGTATCTATAAACCGGGAATGTATTCACGGTCGTTATCCCCCAACGATTTGTGAAATTGAAACTACGTTTGATGTTCGGACAATGATTTGAATTGGAAACAAAGGTTGATTTGATTATCTACTTTAAAAAAAATAAACAAATTATAACAATGAAGCACGAAGACAAATAACGGGAAACCAAATTTTAACTAAAAACGCAAAATGGGACCCCTAAACGGAGGTCAAAAACCCTAAATTTCTAAAAATAAACCTAACTTTAATTTATCTTTTTAAATGGACTCTATTTGACTAAAAAGTAAGTTTAAAGAAAACTAGAATGAAAACGGAGTTAAAATGAACCTTAAAACACGAAAAACGAGAACGGGAACAAAACCCGTTCTTTAAAAATTGAAATTTTGCAAATTAGACCCTACGAAAGCAAAACCAATTTTCCTATAAAATTTATGATAAAGGAAAATTTTCTAAAAAAGAATTATATTTTTCTGATTATTTTTCTATTTTTTATGATTTTTTAAAGTTTTTAATGAAAATAAATGTGTAAAAATACTAAACTATTTATAAAAATTCTAAAAAAATTACAGAAAATAGCTTATACTAATTAGAACCTAGGAAAAATAACCTTGATGTCACAGCTTATCAAATAAGCCACGGAATAAGCTAAAACAGCTTATTAAGCTTATAAGGACTAAATGTGTATAAAGAATAAATGTTGCAAGTGTATAACGAAAAAGACCCAAGGGCGCAGTGGTAGTGAGTGGTGTGTGTGTGTGTTATAAAAGGGTTGAGGGTGTTGAGGTCGGGGGTTCGAGTCTTTTTTGTATTTTGTGTTTAAAGTTTAGTCTAATATATCCCATGCTAATGTTTATTTTCCTTCATTTTTGTTTTGTTTTTGTAGATTGTGTCTAGAATTTATGATGATACTGATTTCAAGGATAAATTTGGTAAGATCGTTTGGAATATGTTTATTGGGCCTGAGGAGTTTGAGGACAGATGGAATAAGCTTATGGAGGAATTTAATCTTGTCAATCATAAGTGGCTTTCAAAGATGTATCGTCTCAGATCATCATGGGTCCCCGCTTTCTTTGTTGATTCTCCATTATGCGGGTTGATGAGGACTACTTCTAGGTCAGAGAGCGAGAACTCATTTTTCTCATATTTCACTAGTTCTGGTTCAACACTTGTCAAGTTTATGCTTTGTTATGAGTCTGCAATGGAAAGGCAAAGACACACGCAAGAAAAACTAGATCATCAGTCGTTTGATTCATTCCCTGCTTTGCTGACACCGTTACCTATTGAAGAGCATGCTGCTAAAGTTTATACTCGCAACCTTTTTATTTGTGTCCAGAAAGAGATTGTTGCAGGGTCTTGGTTATGTTCAATAACGTGTATGAGTTCAAATGAGGGATGTACTGTTTGTATTATTGATAAGGAAAAAATAAAACTTGTTGGACTTCCAGAAGTGATTGACAAAGAAAGTACTTCGGAGAATGTTGAGGAAGAGATTAATTTGCATCAAAAAGTGACAGGACATTACAAGGTACACATTTTGAATATCATTTATCACATTTTATATTTTTCAATTTTTTTACTTTTATTGTTAAAAATAGGTATGAAGTATCACCTGTGATATATGATTGTAATTATATTTTTTCTAATTTTTTATTTAGTGTTTTTGAAGTATCACAAGTGATATTTTTAGTTTTTATTTGTATTAATTGGAATGTTACATGAAGTATCACTTGTGATATAATAATATGTTTTTATTATGAAGGTACTTTATAACAAAGAAGATGGTTCAGTTTCCTGTTGTTGTCAGCTTTTTGTTCGCTCTGGGATTTTATGTCGACACATATTTTGTGTATTCAAGAACTTCAAAGTGTCTTATATTCCATATCAGTATATATTGAGGCGTTGGACCAAGGATTTGATCTCACCTGATTTGAGGAACAAAAAAACCATTATGGCGAGAAGAATGAAACAATTAAGAAGCTTGCAATGGAGGCTTCTATCATACTTGATTCATGTGTACATATGTTGAGGAATAATGAGCCAAAGTTGTATGTGTTTGTAAACAAGATGAAAGCAATAAAGTCTGACCTTGAGGCTGAGTTGCCAATTGTTCCAACCTGCACAGTTTCTGATTTTGTTCAAGAATTTATAGGTGTTAAGAAGCCTGATAAGGTTAAAGTGAAGAATCCAACAGGTGTAAGGCCAAAGGGACGTGAGAAGCAAAAGCGTATCAAGAGTGGAAACGAAATATCAATGAATAAAAGTATGAAGAAAAGTAATAAAAAAGAATGGTTGTGGTCTTTGTAGATCTACTGCTCACAATAGGCGTACTTGTCCACGGAAGAATGATGTTGATGTCTTATATCCTACAGTAGTTATTCCTGGCGGTAGTGATCATGTAGATAGTGGGCTCCGAGACGGTGCTTCTGGAAGTGTTTCTTAAGATGTGTTTTGTCACAGTTCGAGTCTGATTTTACTTTCATACAAAAAAATTTAAAAAATTAGTACAGCTCATGGATTTTTCTTTAAAGAATTTTTTTCATTAGGTTTCAATAAAAAATTTTGATTATTTTTATTATTTAGACATTTATCTGTTATCACTTGTGATATTATGTTATTAGTAATGCAACAGTTTTTTGTTTTTATATTTGATGTTTATATCTCTTGTGATATTATATTATATTTTAGATCCAATATGTTAGATATTAGAAAAAGACTCGGTCACCCCGTGTATTTTACTGTTTATTATAGCTCGTAGTTTAATAGTTAATAGTACGATTTTCAGTATTAAGTCGGGTACTAATACCCGGTATTTTGTAAGTACTATATAAGCCTCTTCCAACTTTGGAAGAGGCAAGCTAGTCATTTATTCTTTTCTTATAAAAACACATTTTCTCTCACTAGAAAAACTCTCTCATGTGTTTCTCTCTCTAGAAACTAGCCAAGTCCAAGAATCGACCCCGTGTTATGATAAAAGATATACCACAATTGGTATCAGAGCTTATGGGATGATTAGATCGTGTGTATGTGCGATTTCTTGCTTGTTTTAGATCGAAAAGTGTACCATTGAAGGCTCCTAGCTCATTTTTGAAGTTCTCCAAATTTTGATGTTTTTATTGATAAAGTTTTGGTGTTTCTAGTTGCTATTGCCTTATGGTACTGTGTTGTGCAAAAGAAATCAAGAAAAATCGTTCAAAAGGGTGATTTATAAGTGATTTTGTGTGATAAAAGTCATTGTTCTTCGTGGAGGGTTGCCAGAATTTCTTCACGGCGGTTTGCTTAAATATAATATTTTATTAAGTAGGTTACCAACTCTTTGACACACGGCGGGTTACTTAGGTGGCGAGTTGCTCAAGAGGCGAGTTGCTTTATACTAAGCAGCGAGTTGCTTACCAGCTGTTTGCTTACCAGCGGTTTGAACAGGTGGCGAGTTGCTTTATACTAAGCAGCGAGTTGCTTACCAACGGTTTGCTTACCAGCGGTTTGAACAGGTTATCAGCGGTTTGAATATTTTAATAGCAAATATCTAAAGGAAACTCTGGCGGTTTGAAAACTCAACGGCGGTTTGATTAAAATATAGACGGCGGTTTGTATTCTTTCTTCGCGGCGGGTTGCTTGGCAGCGAGTTGTGTACGGCGAGTTGCCTAAAAATTCCACCAGCGAGTTACCTTATTTCTTTACAGCGGTTTGGTAGCCTTTAGCGGCGAGTTGAGCTACTGTCTTAGAAATTTGAAATACTTCAAACTTGGGACTTAATATCACTAAACCAAGAAACGAATACGTTAACTTCACCACTTTTAACGTACCCTCACTAATCATTGATCGATCAAAACATATCATATCATAATAAAACAAGATGTCTAGTATGCAAGAAGACATTCAGTGTGCCGGTTCTGATACACGCCCACCAATGCTTGATAGAACAGACTTTGAATCTTGGCAACAACGTATACGTCTGTACTGTCTAGGAAAGGATAATGGAGAGAATATTATGAAGTCCATTAATGAAGGACCATTTCATATGGGAACGGTCTCAGATGTTATTGCTGGAGGAACTGAGGGTGCAGTTCAACAAGGTCCAGTACGTGCTAGAGTCCTTAACGACCTTTCAGCTGAAGAAAAGGAAAGGTATAAAGCTGACATTCGTGCAACCAATATCCTACTTCAAGGTATACCAAAGGACATCTACTCACTCATCAACCACTATACTGACGCCAAAGACATTTGGGAAAACGTGAAGATGATTCTGGAAGGTTCTGAGTTAACAAAGGATGACCGGGAATCTCAATTATACGATGAATTTGAACACTTCCGTCAAAACAAAGGAGAAACCATTCAAGGATACTATGTTAGGTTTACGAAGCTCATTAATGACATGAGAAACATCAAGATGACCATGCCCAGGATGCAGCTTAACTCAAAGTTTGTGAACAACATGTTACCTGAGTGGAGTAGATTCATAACTGAAGTCAAACTTAATAGAGGTTTGAAGGAGTCTAATTTTGATCAGCTTTATGCCTATTTGAAGCAACATGAGGTACATGCTAATGAGAACAGAACAATGATGGAAAGGTTCCTTCAACCAACTAATGATCCTTTGGCACTAGTGTCGAATGCCTCAGTTCAGCAGTATCCAACACAATCATCCAAGTCTCCACAACCCTCAAATGAACCATCTCCTGCTGACAACTTTCAACTGGACTCAGGAAGTTCTTCAACTGAAAACTTGATTGAAAGTTTATCCAACTCACTTGCCCTCCTCACTCAATCGTACAAATCACATCTTCCTCAAACAAACAATCAACTTAGAACGTCATCTAATGCAAGGAACAAAGCTACGGTTCAAGACGGCAGAGTTGTTGTTCAAGATGTCCGTGGAAGATACAATGCGAACAATCAAGGAAAACCATTTCAGAGAAACAATCCAAGAGGAAATGTTGTAGCTGGGAATGTAGGAGGTCAGAACAGAGGAGGCGTTATTAATCCTGGACCAGCCAAACCCATTAAGTGCTACAACTGTAACGGACTAGGGCACATAGCACGAGAATGTCCAAGGCCAAAACGACTTCAAGATTCAGACTACTTCAAGGACAAGATGCTACTAATGCAAGCCCAGGAGAATGGTGTAGTACTGGACGAAGAACAGTCATTGTTTCTTGCAGGAGAACAGATTATCAACTTTGATGAAGATGTGGATAATTCACCCGAGAATGATTTGGCACTCAATATGGACCATATCTTTGAAGCTGATGAATGTGATGCATTCGACTCTGATGTTGACGAGGGTCCCACCACACAGACCATGTTCATGACAAATCTCACATCAGAAGATCGAATCTACGATGAAGTCGGGACATCATATGACTCAAATACTCCGTTTGAGGTACAAGATCATGATACCTTTGTAAATCATTTAGATGAGTATCATGAAGTACACGAGATGCAAACCGATGAACAACACAACTACGTTGTTGACTCTGATGCTGACTATACGAGTAATAGTAATATTATTCCGTATGATCAGTATGTGGAAGACAACGAAGATCATGTTGTTCAAAGAAATGTATCTTCTGTGCGAAATGATGCATTGATGTCAATTCTCGATGAAATGCATGAACAGGGAGTACAAAGTAGATTAGCAAATAAACCAGACATGATAATTAATGATTCAGTGACCTCTGAACTTGCGAGATATGAGGAACTGGTCAGGGAATATGAAAAACAGGCAAGGTTTGAATTAACTGATAGAGAACGAAAAATTGATGAACAAATGAGAATAATTATCTCCGACCGAAATAGAAAGGAAACTTCTTTAAAATCAGAACTTCATTCAGCACAAATACTACTTAGTTCTACCGTTGGCCATTATAAGTCAAAGACAGAAGAAGTAATCATTTTGAAAAAGGATTTTAAACAAAAAGAAGACAAATTCCTTGAAGAGTTTTTAGACATAAAAAGGCTAAAAGATAAGATTGAAGATAGATTATACAAACAGGATCAGTCTGTTCAAACGGTTCACATGTTATGTAAACCAAAATCGTTTTATGATGAAAAGAACAAGGTAGCAATAGGCTACAAAAATCCCTTATGTCTCACTCGTGCAAAGCAAGCTCAGTCTGCTCTGTATAATGGTCATGTACTTGTCACTACCAATCATACACCCACTGTCATACATGACTCAGAGGATACGCGTGAGATAGCTGAGATAACTAGGAAAAGAATGTTGTTGAAAATGCAAAGCCCTCTATGTGTGGAAAATAAAGTTAGGATTGCCCCCCCCCCTGATTACTCAAAAGAGAACCTTCTTGCAACCTTTGCTCCCCAAAGAAATCTGACCCCAGAACAGATATTTTGGTCCATAGATGACAATAACAGGAAAAAGGCTGAGACCTCAGTTCCAAAACCAATTTCAGCATTGACAGTGTATCCACCCAATACTCCTGTCAAGCTTGTCCCCAGAATTCTTCCAACTAAAAGTCAGGTGAAGATTAATCTTTATGTACTCACACAACTTTTTACGGAATTTGACAAAACTTGCAAAACTAGAATCACCCCAACAGGTATTACAGAGGGGGAAAGAGGTTTTGAGCAAACGAAAAGATGTTACCTCACTGAAGTTATTCCATTTTTCAAAACTCTTAAAGAACACTTTGTTGGAGTTCAAACAGCCCTCTTTAAAGAAGTTAAAGAAATGGAAGAAATTTTTGATCAAATGAATAACGAAGTGGACAAGAATACTGTAGACAAGCAATGTGCTGAAATTGAAAAGAAAAACCTTCTCATAGAAAATGAGAATCTGATTGTTAATTGTTTGTTGACTCAACTACTATATGATGTGGAAAAATCACGTTGTCTAGATCTTGAAGCTGACATGTCTTAAGTTCATAATGAGTCAAAACATATTTCAAAACTTGAAGGGGAATGCCTAAATTTGCAATTAAAGTATCAACATCTTCAAGAAAGTTTTGATAATAAAAAATCACACACAGGGCAGGATGCTCCTGATTTTAACTCATTCTTTAAGATCAAGAATCTCGAACATCAGATTCAAGAAAAGGACAACGTGATTAGAAACTTGAAAGTTCTAGTCGCTAATGTGAATGCCAGAAGTTGTGAGCCTTATAATGCTAAAGATGTCACTGCTCTTATTGAACAAAATGATTGCGTTAGAGTAGAACTAGAAAAGGTCAAACAACATTACAAGGAATTGTATGACTCAATTAAGATTACGCGTGCTCATACAAGTGAAAAGACATCTACTATGTTAAATGAAATTGAGAGTCTTAAAGCTCAATTGCGATGCAAAGAGTCTTGTTTCACTAGTGACTATGTCAAACCAAAAGTTCTTACGCCTGGCATGTATGACATTGACGTTAAACCCATCCCTCATCCTCTTTAGAACAATAGGAGTGCTCATTTAAACTATATCAACCATCTCAAGGAGAGTGTAGAAACAGTTAGGGAGATTTTAGAGGAAGCTAGAGTAGTTAAACCACATGACAATGCACTTAACTATGCTTGCCAATACACTAAGCTATCTCAGGAATTGTTAGAATATGTGATTGGCACTTACCTAAAAAGTTTCAATGAAAGAGATAACAAGGCTCCCTCTACCCCTGTTACTAGGAAAACCAGGAACTTCATCTAGCAACACACATACACACGACGTGCACCAGAAAGTTCAACAGACTAATGTTCATGTGATTCATTCTACAGGAGTAAACACTTCCACCGAAGCAAGTGGATCAAAGCCTAGAAGCAATACAAAGAAAAATAGGATCCTGCCTGCTAAGACTGAGAGTAAGAAGAAAGTAGAAGACCACCCTAGGACAAATAAGTCAGTGTGGATAAAAGTGAATCGGGTTGATTCTAGCATTAGCTCTAAGTGTGTTGTAATTAATTCGAATTCTGAATCTGTGTGCAAGACTTGTAACAAATGTTTAAACTCTGCAAGTCATGAAATGTGTGTTGTTAATATCTTGAATTTTGTGAATGCTACCCCTACTGTTAAAATTGTCTTGAATAAAGGGAAGCAGATCTGGAAACCAAAAGGCAAACTATCTAATAACAGTTTGAACAAGACCAAGCAGGTTTGGAAAGCAATGGGCAAACTATTTGCTAATGTTGGTTATCAATGGATATCTACAGGAAAGAAAGTCGCCTTAGGAAAACTTAATTGTGGTTATCAATGGAGACCCACAGGAAAGAAATTTGCCTTAGACGAACTGTGCCCTTCAACTAAGCTTTATGTGCAATGTTCTATCATAACTGCTAACCATCAGGACCCCAACAAAAATTAGGGAACTGAAATTCCAAACTCTTCACACTCGTCTGTTTTCAAATGCAGGTCATATAGGTCATCCTTTGGTATCTGGACTCAGGCTGTTCAAAACATATGACGAGGAATCATTCAAAGCTCATGAACTTTGTGGAAAAGTTCATCGGGTCAGTCAGATTCGGGAATGATCACTTAGGAGCTATCATGGGTTATGGAGATTATGTTATTGGTGACAGTGTGATCTCAAGAGTATACTACGTGGAGGGACTTGGACACAATCTATTCTCTGTAGGGCAATTTTGTGATTCTGATCTTGAAGTTGCCTTCAGAAAGCATACTTGCTTTGTTCGTGATATTAATGGTGCAGACATACTTAAAGGTAGTCGTAGCACCAATTTGTACACAATATCGATTGATGATATGATGAAGTCTTCTCTGATATGCTTGCTGTCCAAAGCTTCCAAATCTAAATCATGGTTGTGGCATCGTCGTTTAAACCATTTAAACTTCGACACAATAAATGATCTTTCTCGAAAAGATCTGGTTAGAGGTCTTCCTAGATTGAAGTTTGAAAAAGATCATCTTTGCTCAGCCTGTCAACTTGGAAAAAGCAAGAAGTTCTCCCACAGACCAAAATCTGAAAATACAAATATGGAAGTTCTTCATACCCTTCACATGGATCTGTGTGGTCCAATGAGAGTCCAGAGTATTAAAGGGAAGAAATACATCTTAGTCATCATGGATGACTATTCAAGATTCACATGGGTAAAGTTTTTGAGGTCAAAGGATGAAACTCCAGAGTTTGTCATCAACTTTCTTAATCAAATGCAGGTTGGCCTCAACAAAACAGTCAGATTCATCCGTACAGATAATGGAATGGAATTCGTCAACCAAGTTATGTCTGAATACTATGAAGGTGTTGGCATATTTCATCAAAAGTATGTTCCAAGAACTCCTCAACAAAACGACGTTGTCGAAAGACGTAATCATACACTTATGGAAGCAGCACGTACAATGATGATATTCTTAAAAGCACCTATGTTTCTATGGGCTGAAGCTGTAGCTACTGCTTGTTATACCCAGAACCGATCCCTAATTCATACTCGTCACAACAAAACCCCTTATGAGCTTGTACATGATAAGAAGCTTGATCTTACATTTCTGCGAGTATTTGGTGCCCTGTGCTATCCTACAAATGATAGCTAAGATCTAGGAAAATTTCAAGCCAAAGCTGACTTTGGGATTTTCGTTGGGTATGCTCCTAGCAAGAAAGGCTATAGAATCTACAACAAGAGAACTCATCGATTAATGGAAACAATTCACGTCACATTCGATGAGATGCATCAGTCGATGGCTCCTGTCTGCATGAGTTCAGGACCAAAGCCTTTCGTCCTGACCCCTGGACAACTCACATCAGGGTTCTCTCCAACTGATACAGAGCTGGAGATGTTATTTCAACCAATGTTTGATGAATACATTAAACAATCTCGAGTCAATGAACCAGTACCTTCTGCTACAGATATTAACGCTCAAGTTGTTCCATCAAGTACATCTTTATCTACAACGATTGCTCAAGATGCACCGTCTACAAGTGCTTTATCGTCAACATCAGATATGCATCATCCAGTACGACATCAAGAAATTGAAGAAGAACCCACTCACGAAGACCCCCCCAATCAATCACGATGTTCTACATCCTTCACATAACCTTGTTACTGGAGAACCAGGTTCGGTACTGTCATCATCTGGGAGTGTTAATTCAGCGGATCCCAACCAAGTTAATTACCCAATTCACTCTCAGAAGATGGACCAAAATCATCCTTAGGATAAACATCGTTTGTATCCCTTCCGTCTGTATCTACCCAGGAAAACAGTTAGCCATCGATGTTTATGGTGCTATTTCCATACAGAACTGTCTAAAGTCAAACCCAAGAACTTCAAAATGGCCGTGATAGAAGACTGCTAGTTTCAAGCCATGCAAGATGAAATTCACGAATTTGATCATCTTGAAGTATGGGAATTAGTACCTCGTCCAATCTATGTTATGGTTATCGCTCTCAAGTGGATCTATAAAGTGAAACTTGATGAATATGGTGATGTACTGAAAAACAAAGCTTGGTTAGTTGCAAAGGGATATCGTCAGGAGGAAGGTATTAATTTTAAAGAGTCGTTTGATCCAGTTGCACGGATAGAGGCCATCAGAATATTCATTGCCAATGCTGCAACCAAAAATATGATCATTTACCAGATGGATGTCAAAACTGCTTTTTTGAATGGTGATCTTCAAGAAGAAGTCTTTGTCAGTCAACCTGAAGGATTTGAAGACCAGGAAAATCCTACTCACGTCTATCATCTAAAGAAAGCTCTTTATGGGCTAAAGCAGACACCAAGGGCGTGGTATGACATACTCTCAAAGTTCCTGTTTGCTAACATTTATTCAGGGTGCCGTGGATGGATCCAACAGATATCATACGCAAAATTAGCAAAAATTCTACTTGTTCAAATATACGTAGATAATAAAACATATTTTTGCCACAAAGAATCATAATGCGTGTAACATATTTTCAAAAGAGATGAGCTCTAAATTTCAGATGTCGATGATGGGACAAATGTCGTTTTTCTTTGGACTACAAGTTTCTCAAAGTCCCGGAGGCATCTTTATTAACCAAGCAAAATATGCTCTCAAAACCTTAAAGAAATATGGAATGGATCTCTCTGACCCTGTTGATACACCAATGGTGGATCAATTGAAACTGGACGAGGATCTCATGGGGATTCCAGTTGACCAAACTCAATTTAGAGGATTGTTGGCTCCTATAATGTCCTTAACATCAGTAGACCGACTTGTATTCGCCGGTTTGCATGCTGTGTAGAATATCAGGCTAAGCCCCTACCAAAAAGTACTTCTGGAAGCTATCAAAACGTGTCTTTCGCTACTTGAAAGGAACCATTAACATGGGTCTTTGGTATCCGAAAGACAACGCCATGTCACTAACAGCTTATGCAGATGCAGATCATGCAGGATGTCAAGATTCAAGAAAAAGTACGTCAGGAAGTGCTCAGTTTCTTGGAGATAGATTGGTTAGCTAGTCATCAAAGAAGCAAAGAAGCATGGAAATATCAACTACAGAGGCTGAATACATAGCCATGTGTGGATGTTGTGCTCAAATCCTTTGGATGCGATCACAGCTCAAAGACTACGGATTTGACTTCAATATAATTCCTTTGTACTGTGATAACAAAAGTGCTATTGCTCTTTGTTGTAACAACGTCCAGCACTCTCGCTCTAAACACATTGACATACGACACCATTTCATCCAAGAGCAAGTGGAAAATAGGTTGGTTTGAACTCTATTCGGGAAACGTATTATCAATTGCCGCTCATTCTCACCAAAGCATTACCAAGAGAACGGTTCGAATTTCTTCTTCCACGCCTAGGCATGAAGAGTTTGACCCCTAAAACTCTCAAACGTCTTCAAGAAGGAGAGGATGATTAAACATAATGTCTTCGTGTATCCTTTGTACACAGGTCTAACTCGTTAGAAAAAAAATAATAAAAAAAAATAAAATAAAATAAAATAATATGTGTGTGTTTGTTATATTAATTTAAAATTAATTAATAATAATAATAATAAAATACTTAGGAGATATTTTAAGTCATTTGGAATTACTAAAAGGCTTGCAATTACTTCAAATTGCAACCCGGTTTGATGTCTGGGCATGGATTACTTTATATCCATGCTTTAGGGGAGTATAGTAAAACAATGGTGAGGGTAGAGCTGTTCGCCTGATCTTTTCCTCTCAATCAACGACTACAGCTCTTTCAATAGAAAACGGGTCGTTGTTTGAGGGGGAGAGTAAATGGGAAAAAATCTAAGGGGTTCTAAAAGACTGTTGGATGCTATGAAAGTGTAATTATAAGATGGTTGTTGTATTCTAATGGGTTAATATTTGAAGGGGAGTTAATTAATTTTAACTCAAAGGTCCAAAGTTATCTATTGGTGTAATGATTAGGGTTTAAAAAGCATTTGCTCTTTGTTTCCTAGCCTTATTAACCAATAGGGACTAAATTGGCCAATTGCCTAGGCTTAGAAACGCCTTAGAAACACTTTAAACAAAAAAAAAGATGGAAACCTAAGGGACTGAATCTGCCAACTCTCTATCTTAGGATATAAAAGAGGCGGCGAGTTGGTTCTTGGTCAAAGATATCAAAATTCAGTCAACACAAAAACACACATACACACACTCTCACGCAACTCGCCGCCAAGAACAAAACCTCGAATCTTTGATTTCCAGTGTTTCTTGCAAAGGTATGTATCGATCCTTAATCTATATCATTTATTCTGTGTGTATATCAATAGAATCGAATGAAAACACATTAAAAATTGTAGAAAAATAGATCTAGGGTCGTTTGAGATGAAAATACCAATGTAGTGTCGTAAGGTGTGATTTAGTTTCTGGGAATTGTTCATAAGGTATATATTAATAAGTTTTGATGTGTGGTTTTCTATCTCAAACAATAGTGAATGATTTGCCTATGATTCTTAATGGCGGGTTGTCGTTTAGAAAGTAAATGTCTGTGTGTGTGATGGAAAGAATGGTAGTAATGTGTGTCTGATGCGTAGGAATGCCTTAGGATGTGATTAGTTTTGACAAAGGAGGTGCGTGGCTTGATTTTTAAGAATCCAGTCCGAATGGCGAGTTGCTTATGTTTCTAGGTGGCGAGTTGGTTATTTTATTATTTTTTAATAACGCTGGTTCATATGGCGGGTTGATTCACAACGAGTTGCCTAACGGCAGGTTGATTCATAGCGAGTTGCCTAACAGCGGGTTGATTCACAGCGAGTTGCCTAACGACGGGTTGATTCACAGCGAGTTGCCTAAAGGCGGTTTGACTCACAGCGAGTTGTCGAATGGCGGGTTGGCCAACAGCGGGTTGACAAACAATAGGTTGATTAATAGCGAGTTGCCTAACGGCAGGTTGACTAACAGCGGGTTGACTAACAGCGGGTTGCCATAATTTTCTATTGTTTTATTCCAATAGGTAAACCGCCGTCTCTCGGCGGTTTGGTCAAATATTTTTATATATTAAAATATTCAACCCGCCCCTTTTCATAACGGCGAGTTGGCATTCTGCCTGGCGGCGGTTTGGGCTAAGTTTCATATTTTGGCCCTTGATTCCCAATAATCTTCAAGGCCCCCTTTGGAATGACCATGTGCTTTTCTAAACCCCATCCGGGCTTAGTTAACAAGTAATTGATCCTGTTGGATAATGAGCAGTTTTTAATCTAACCAGAGTTACCTCTGTTTTTTAATCAATCGTGGAATGACATGACTTTAATCAATGCTAAAGTTCTCTCTAACATCGTTTCTCTGCAATGTTTGTCTTCTTTGTTAAATACACTTTTGCATAAAACTATGTCAGAACAAATGGTGTCCCTACTTAACCTCCTACAAGAACAGATGAGCAGATTGTACCTCGCTCTCAGTGGTTAACAATCGGGAAAAGCAACCTACTTTTCAATGCACAAAAGATTCAAAAGAACCCCATCTTTTAGATATCAGTGGACATCCTGAGTAATACCAACTTCTTCCAAGCATTCACTGCCTCTGCAAATGTTCCTGCTATCTACCTGCAACAGTTCTAGAACACAATTGAAATATAACAGAGAAGGACTAGGGATTTAAGTTGTCAAGTTGAATGAAACAATGGTTCGATCTAAGTGCTGATCTTCTCAGAAAGGCATTAGCAATTACTCCATTTTACCAACTAACCATTTGAGTTAACTCGCTGGTAACACGGTGATTGATTTGTTAATAGCTGGGTGTATCCTGAACCTGTAAGAAATTGTCCCCCCCCCCCCCCCCTCAATATACAGGTGAATATGTGTATACAACCATGGAGGGCAATTCTATCCTTAATCAACCAGTGCTTGACAGGAAAGACTTCTGGCAGTGACAAACCCAGACACCCAGTTCCTGCAATGTTGTGGGAATCGACACTCAATTTAATGTTGATCATGCAGAGCTTTATGGGAAAGATTTACTCAATGGGATCCAGACATTATCTCACACAAAAGCAAGTCACAAACCAGTATAAGAACCCAAAAGAAGAAAGTAACTCCTCTCCTCATTCCTTATGGACGGTTTTCCAAGGTGATAATCTACTACTTGGCAAGCAATAACAACATCCATCGACGTCCTGATTCTGCTGTTCATCATACTGGAGATGATTTTATATTAGGAAATCTCAAGTTTGTCCCTAAAGGTGAGTCAGTTAAAGTGTTTGGAATGGCAATTCCCGATCCCCTGATAACTGAAACATTCAACCATCCCGATTATCCCAAGTATATGGGAAATGGTTGCTGAGAATACAAAGAAAACCCCTCAAGAAAGTGCAAGCGTGCAACCTGCAACAAAGCATGCTACACCCAAAAAGCCCACAACCACTACACCAGTCAAACAATCCAAGCCAACTCCTCCTCCGACAAAGAAACCTTCTAAGCGTAAGCTTCCATAAAAAGTTAGAAAGGAAAGCATACTTTCCAACTTGTTGACCGAAGATGATGAAGCTCAACAAGAATCTATGTCCTCAAAAGAAGGAGATGAAACCTGATCTCGACTGGCTATGAAGATGAGTTGAAAGCACATCAAGAAAAGGAGAAGGAGAAGGTGATGATGCCGACAACGAGCTATTAAGCATAGCCTTGGATCCAGCCTTTCTGCACAAGGTCGGCACATGTTGGAGGAGTAACCAATCAGGAACCATAAAAGAAACAACCTTCCAAACTGCATGAAGTAGTGAGGGCAAGGGGAAAGGCCGGTTATTTAAAAAAGATAGTAACCGAAGAACAATACTCATTCCTGATCGATCTGTCAAAGAAGAAAAGAACAACTGATTAGTTTATCCATGTTAGGCCGTGATCAAACTCCTTATGATTTCGACAACTAACCCTCTTTCAACCCTGAAGTATGACACATCAGAGAAAGTAATCCCATGAATCTTCATCACGTCTGATTCAGAAAGAACTAAAAGTGAAACAGATGCCGCTGCTCCTAAAGGTTACTAAGATCAGGAGAAGTAGACAACGTCTACAGTAACATCAGGAGTAATCATTCCTGCATCAACCCCTGAAAAAAGCACATGAGCTCTGTCTGGACCAGACCCTGAGCCATAAAAGAAGACCATACTAGATCAGACTCGGAAAATTACATGTGTCTCTTGCTGGACCAAACCTGAGCACATGGATGATGAATTCCTCGTACAGCCTACCCAAAGGTTCATGAAAACCTGAAGCTCATAACAGATGAACGTGTCATCGATGATAAACCAGAAAGTCATTCTGGGTTTCTAAGTCATCCACGAAAAATCTCGAATGACACTTATAACTTTGGGATCATTTCTTTATGACAAACCAACCGAAGATGATCATTAGAAATCTAAAGTTAGAGAGGTGTCTGATTCCACCAAACTGATACAAGTCATCAGACAGTAACGTCAACTCCTCCAGTGATTGCTCCCTTCATAGATGTATCATCTACTAAGCCGTCATCACTGGTCATAACTCCTCCAATCAATACAGAAGCTACAACAATCACCACATCTCTCCCAAAGATCACTTCATTCATCGCCCTTCAGCTAAGAGTGGCAAGATTGGAGCAAGAGATGTCTGAAGTTAAGAAGACTGATCACTCGGCTGATGTTTTAAAGCTTCATATCAATCCCATTTCCTACGGCTGAAGATAAATATCTAGAACAAAACTTTGATGATGCTCTCTCTTAAGATTCTTGAACGATACACTGCAATTTATGATCGAAGAAATACTCTGTGTTCTTGGCCGCAGTGACGACAAAAATCAAGAATCTGAAAGAGTCGAAGAGATTATCAGAGCCCAAAAAGAACAAGGTGAGGAGAAACAAGATTCAACTTACTCATCAGGTCAACTGATAAAGTTGATGCTTGAGAATTTGATCTAAAGAGTTGCTCTCTTCAAACAACATGAAGAAGATCAAGTCTGTAAACAGAAATACTGCCAACTACCACCTATACCAGCTCTTATAGAAGCATGATAGCAGATGAAGATGCCATGGATAAGAAGTTTGCAGACAGGTTAAAGACCACAAGAGAAAGTATGATAGTTGATGATGATGAAGACAATGAAAGATAATAGAAGGCCCTCAGCTGATCAAATCCAGGGTAGGTCAACAAAGAAAAAGAATGATTCTGCTACTTCTGGGTCAGCTCAACCTCCTCCGAAAGATGATGACCAAAGTTCAAAGAAACCAAGGAAGTCTGATGCATCTGCTTCCAAACAACATCCAGCTCTCACCTCAACTGGATGGCAGATCATTGACACAAGAGATGCTGGTGTTGACTCTTCGATGCACAGATCTGATCCCGAATCTGAACATTCTGAACAATCTTTAGATGACATTCCAATGCAGGATGAAGGGAATAACTCAGATATGGAGGACACTGACAACGCTCACATTCCCAAGGTGTTGACCACTATGTGGTTTAAGCCGATTCCAGAAAGCGAGAGACCTGCTACACCTGAACTAGAATGGACCATTCCCCTGAATAATTTCCCGGAACCAGAGAATAAATGGGCAAATACATATGCCACAACGTATAAAGTTCATGAGGAGAACAAGCTTTAAAGGAAGACGTATGATATTGGGTCATTCATAAAATGGTTCTGCAGACGAACATGAAAGAAGAAGCTCTGCAAGCTATTTATAAGGTCCAGCTATCAACCTTGTTAAAGTCTTCAGAAGAACAACGTCTTTTCATCATATCAGATGGATGCATGTCCATAAGCATGGCTGACAAATAATCGTTGATTTGAATAATCCTGAGGGTCATCAATTCTCGAAGTGTATATGCACCACTGCCCTTAGGAGGACCACAGGACAGGTACTATTCAACCACAAATTCCTTCATCAACAAGGTTCTGGATTATCTTCTGACAGGAGACAAAGAGCAAAAAAAATGCCATTATCCATATCCAAGCTTGCAAAGTCGCCTCGTATACCTAGACTTTTGGCCTAGAAGAATTAGTTCCATCTTTGTGGGTGAAAGTGAACGCGAATATGACATCCAGTGCGGTCTATGGCATCACTCCAGGTGGTTTAGGAGAAAGGAATTCTACATCAACAAACACAGTGAGCCCTCTGATCGTGAAGCAGTCAGATCGCGGATGCGAATTCTCAGTGTGATCAGTGTTAAGGTGTTCGAAAAATACGGATACAACTACCTAAGAGAGATTATTCTACGTCGAGCTGATTACCAAGAGTACAAGATCTCGGAAAAGGATTTCAAAAATCTTCATCCAAATGATTTTGAAGATCTGTTCCTACTCAATATTCAAGAAAAGCTCAACCATCTGCCCAAGACAGACAAGACTAGTCTTCACACGGCAGTCAACATGTGGATAAGAAACCTGGTAATCAGGAATCGTGTGGGAGACTTGCAGCTCGGGATTGAAAGTTATCAAACAAAGATCAACCTTGAACGTCCAAATTGGGATGCAGCCGACTATTACTTCAAAGAAGATTATACGATTGTCCCTAAGCCAAGAGTCGTTGTCTACAGAGACAGAAATGATCAAAGAAAGTTGATGAGGCTGAATGAGCTACACAAGTTTAGTGATGGGACGTTGACAAGAGTAATGGAAAAACTGGACCACATGGTTAAAGACTTTCATCTGTTCGAGTACAATAAGGGCATGGAGACTAGGAAGTGGTCAGAGGATGACAAGAGAAGAAGCAAAGACTTCATCACTGCAATCGAGAAAAGACTACAGATCAGAAGGATCTATCGAAGTCTAGAAAGCTTTGTTGGAGGAAGAATAAGAGATATTGACTACAGGCTGATCAACAGAACAACGTGACGACATCGTCGTTACAATACAAAAGGTCCATTTTTATTCTTATTGTGAATAATATATCTGTGTACATTATAATAGTACTCTTTAGATTTATTAGAGATAGTATTTATATCCCTCAACGATTGAGGGGGACATTATATGTTTCTTACACGACTTGCAATTAAGGCCACACTTTTCTCCCAAAATTTATAACCTATTTAAATCATTGATATCAAAATTTCAAAGGTTTTAAATTTTTGGATAAGGGGAAGAAAATGAGATTAAATATGGTATACTATAACCCGTATATTTACTAGGACTCGTAATATCCGCCCCAAACGTTCAAAATAATTTTAATACCGAAAGCACATTTAGGGGGAGCGTTTTCTGAAAAAAAAACAAAAACGATCGAGGTACTAAACGCTTTGATATTTATATCATAAGTACCTTAATTGAATTTTCAATTGGTTTTATGGAAAGGAGAACTGTACCAAAAGACCGACCATGCATTTTACTTAATTGGAGTTATAAGGTTGGTAAGGTTAGGTACTATTCCCAATGATCCAGCCATAACCGGAGGGATCTACCCAGGGACAATCCACTAGTTAGTGTAGAAGTCCTTAGGTATGACATGTAAAAGGAGTAAAAGCGAGAATAAGGGAAAAGTGTCGACTGAGATGGAGCTAGTACTGGAATAAACCCAACAAGGTTCTAGTCATGAAGTCTCGGTAAGCACTGAAGGGGTTGAAGAATTAAAAAGAATTGTAAAGATAAAGGGTGTAAAGAAAGAAGCCCTCCATACACTTAGGCAGAAACCGGGTCAATACATATGCTGCCAGAATCACTAAGATGATTGCTGACATTGAAGATCGACATCATGGACCCAGTGATGCAATGCACAACCCTCCCTAGCCACTCAGAATCTTTCAAAAGATTTCTGTTTCAATTCTCACGGAGACTAAACACGTTATCTATTGACTTTCTCACTCCGAGTTAGTTGATATTGAACAGGTGGCAGTCAGCTCCAGCCTCCGATTACTAGAACCAAAACGCACTATTGAGTCTAGAGCCAAGAGATCGTCAATTAATCTCGTTAGGACACGTATCCAATTCTCTTGTCTTTCACACACTGTGGAAACAAGTCTATCCTAAGAGTCCTACGCATTATCCTTGTGATATTGCCAGAACATCCGAGTGAAACGATGGTTTTTCACAATGAAGATGGAAATCCTGCTAGAGCCAACATCAAACAAGCTCTAGGTAGGTGACTTGTGCGATTCTACAAGAATCAAACTTGTGTCAACTGGAAAGAAACGATGGTGCGATTCTGTGTGAATCAAACTTGTTCCAGTATAAGAATTGACGGTTATTGATCATTTGATAAACAATCAAATCTTTCGAAGTGTTACAAAATATTTTCATAAGAAACACTTAGACTGACTTTTCAAATCAATTTTCTCTTTATTACTAACTGTTTCATTACAGGATATCTTAAAGATGGAGATGGAGATGGAAATTCACAGCACCTCAGATATCAAGTGAATAACCGAATGCTCAGACACGACCTACACTTGTTATGAAGTTATGAAAGACCTCATAAAGGTGTCAAAGGTTCCGCAAACTCTGATATCATGTATTTCTTCACAAGTGCACAAGATGGCGATCAATTACAAGATGATGTAAGATTATGTTTGGGCGATGATCTCAAGAAAGCTCAAGATCACAGTCAAAGACAAGTCTAAGATGAATCAAAAGATTACTATCCTAAATGTACAAGATTTCAAATGTCTACGAGCTAAAGACTGAAGTGATTAAGTTTGGTATTGTTAGGGGTAACCTCCCTTAGGGGAGACTGTTAGATATTAGAAAAAGATTCGGTCACCCAGTGTATTTTACTGCTTATTATAGCTCGTAGTTTAATAGTTAATAGTACGTTTTTCGGTTTTAAGTCGGGTACTAATTCCCAGTATTTATAAGTACTATATAAGCCTCTTCCAACTTTGGAAGAGGCAAGCTAGTCATTTCTTTTCTTTTCATAGAAACACTATTTCTCTCTCTAGAAAACTCTCTCAAGTGTTTCTCTCTCTAGAAACTAGCCAAATCCAAGAATCGACCCCGTGTTATGATATATGATATACCACATCGGTGTTATACACCACAATAAGGAATGATGAGAAAAATTATTTAAAAACAGGAGAACAAGTTACAATGTTGGTATCATTTAGGGCTTTCTAGGAATATAAAATAGGTCTCACAACTTAGAGTGGAGTGAGATCATCATGAAGATAAAGTGAATGAGAATAGATAGATTAATACTTTTACTCTAAATTAGAGATAACTCCAATTAAAGAGATATCAGCGAATAGGGAAAGTGACGGAGACGATGAGAGTAAGCCATATAAAGAAATAAAGAGTCAGTGGTATACACCACAATATGGGATGCTGAGACAAGTTATTTAAAAACCAGAGAACAAGTTACATTATTGGTATCGTTTAGGGCTTTCTAGCCATATAAAATAGGTCTCACAACTTAGAGTGGAGTGAGATCATAATAAAGTGAAATTGAATGAGAATAGAATGATTCATAATTTTACTCCAAAATTAGGGATAACTCCAATTAAAGAGATATCAATGAATAGGGAATGTGAAGGAGACGATGAGAGTAAGCCATAGAAAGAAATAAAGAGTCCGCATTATACACCACAATAAGGGATGATGAGATAAGTTATTTAAAAACAGGAGAACAAATTACAATGTTGGTATCGTTAGGGCTTTCTAGGCATATAAAATAGGTCTCACAACTTAGAGTGGAGGGAGATAATCATGAAGAGAAAGTGAATGAGAAGAGATAGATTAATAATTTTACTCCAAAATTAGAGATAACTCCAATTAAAGAGATATCAACGAATAGGGAAAGTGAAGGAGACGATGAGAGTAAGCCATAGAAAGAAATAAAGAGTCGGGGTTATACACCACAATAAGGGATGATGAGACAAGTTATTTAAGAACAGAAGAACAAGTTACAATGTTGGTATCGTTAGGGCTTTCTAGGCAAATAAAATAGGTATCACTACTTAGAGTGGAGGGAGATCATCATGAAGATAAAGTGAATGAGAAGAGACATATTAAAAATTTACTGTAAAATTAGAGATAACTCTAATTAAAGAGATATCAACGAATAGAGAAAGTAAAGAAGAAGATGAGAGTAGGCCATAGAACAAAATAAAGAGTCGGTGTTATACACCACAATAAGGAATGATGAGAAAAATTATTTAAAAACAGGAGAACAAGTTACAATGTTGGTATCGTTTAGGGCTTTCTAGGCATATAAAATAGGTCTCACAACTTAGAGTGGAGTGAGATCATCATAAAGTGAAATTGAATGAGAATAGAAAGATTCATAATTTTACTCCAAAATTAGGGATAACTCCAATTAAAGAGATATCAACGAATAGGGAAAGTGAAGGAGACGATGAGAGTAAGCCATAGAAAGAAATAAAGAGTCTGTGTTATACACCACAATAAGGGATGATGAGACAAGTTATTTAAAAATAGGAGAACAAAATATAATGTTGGTATCGTTGGGGCTTTCTATGCATATAAAATAGGTCTCACAACTTAGAGTGGAGGGAGATAATCACGAAGAGAAGTTTAGTAGAAGAGATAGATTAATAATTTTACTCCAAAATTAGAGATAACTCCAATTAAAGAGATATCAACGAATAGGGAAAGTGAAGGAGACGATGAGAGTAAGCCATAGAAAGAAATAAAGAGTCAGGGTTATACACCACAATAAGGGATGATGAGACAAGTTATTTAAGAACAGAAGAACCAGTTACAATGTAGGTATCGTTAGGGCTTTCTAGGCATATAAAATAGATCTCACAACTTAGAGTGGAGGGATAAAATCATGAAGATAAAGTGAACGAGAAGACATAGATTAATAATTTTACTCTAAAATTAGAGATAACTCCAATTAAGAGATATCAACGAATAGGGAAAGTGAAGGAGGCGATGAGAGTAATCCATATAAAGAAATAAAGAGTCAGTGTTATACACCACAATAAGGGATGATGAGACAAGTTATTTAAAACAGGAGAACAAGTTACAATGTTGGTATCGTTTATGGCTTTCTAGCCATATAAAATAGGTCTCACAACTTAGAGTGGAGTGAGATCATCATGAAGTTAAAGTGAATGAGAAGAGAAATATTTATAATTTTACTCCAGAATTAAGGATGACTCCAATTAAAGAGATATCAACGAATAGAGAAAGTAAAGAAAAAGATGAGAGTAGGCCATAGAACGATTTATACGAAATAAATACGTAATGAACAGATTCTAGAAATCCGATAACCACTCGACACCTACATAGAAATTCGGATGTGAATAGTATAAACTTTACCGAGTTTGATGTTTATCGAGTTTAATTAATTGTCCCACCCCCCCCCCCCCCCCCCCCACACCCCCCCACCCCCCCCCCCCTTCACAGGATTAGTATCACAAAATGATAATACATAAACTACAAATAGGACTAGATTTTGGGTTCTGATTCATATAGTCAAAAAGCGAAAACATTGTATTTGTGAAACTCAGTAATAGATCAAAAAGACACAAACTCATAAAAGGAGATCAAAACAAGAAACACAAACTCATGTAATACTATAAACAAACACAAATAACAGAACTGAAAGTACATTGCGTGGAAACCGTGAAACGTAGTTTTGCTAGCAAGAGAAATAGTGATTTGATGCATAATCATGCGTAAGATGTTTTAATGCCTAAATGTCTGTGAAATAAATTAAGATCAGTTTCTCAATGTAAGTGCATACACTATATTGAGCGAAATACAGAAATCAACAGAATTTTATCAACGAATTCAAGAGCTATGAGGTCATATTTAGTACTATTCAGTAATTGATTTACAAGTGGAACTAAGTTACTATCCGGTACTTTCAGGGCCGTCATTTTTCTCGCAATGACACAGAATGAGGAGTGAGTGAACTTAGTGTCTATTCAAATAATTTCTGAATTAGATATGTTTACATCCTCAGTGTTTAGATTCAGTAAACAAAAAGTTGAAAGCAAAAACTGATATTTAAACATTGAATTCAAAGTATACAACAAGGTAACAAATCCAATCTTGTTCATAAGTGGACTAATGTGCTATGTCCGCTATCGAAAACCGTTTCTGCAATGAATAACAGAATGAATGAAGTGACTAGTGTCACAGGTATCAGTTTCGCTGGTATTGAGATTACCAATATGATTCTATTTATCAGTTATAAAGAAAGTTTTTGTCAAAAAGATCAATCTAAAAAGTTCACTTAAATCTTCTTATTGTTCAAAAATAGAGGTACTCTCTACTTTACACAAAATACAGTTATAAGATCAGTTGCAATGATTTCCTCTCTTATAATTTTTCATAAAAGAGTCTTGATTCAAATCGCAAAGAAGAATCTCATCATCATTTCATGAAAGATAACCTGTCACAAAAAGAATTTTCCTGGTGGTATCCTAAAAACAAAATAGAGAGCTAAATCCAATACGCCGAAAAACAAATCAAAAGAATGTCAAGTTCGATAAAAGAATGCCAGAACCACACAAAAATGGTAAATCAAAATGAAATAAAGCGTACATGGTATGTGCGAAAAGCAAGAACGAGCACATGGGAAAGACACATGATCAAAAAAATAACGTAGCAAATATAGCAATTGCCAAACAACATATAAAACAAAAGAGAGTATAAAAAAGACTAAAATGCATCCAAAAGAATTATATTGTATATCTAACATCTCAATTGCTATTCATTCAGTAATCATCATGTACAACAACAAACACTGTAGCTGATGTTCATCCAGATGAACTGTGCCCTCCAAACAAAATATGATCTTTTGGAATGCAAACACGAAATTTGATCTTGAGCATATAATATAAAACAAAAAAACAAACTGCAATGCCCACCCGAAAAAGCAAAATTGACGATTATCACTACAAGATCATCCATTACATTCTAGCATTCGACTTCTTCATCCGTAACCAAAGGAGATCTATAGGACATCATCTGGCATACTTTGAAGGCAAGAATGATACACAAAGAATAAGAACTTAAGTTTTATGTAGAGAAACAAGGCGATGAAGAACTTGCAATGTACACTGGATGATACATTCAGAACAATCTTTCATCAATTCCCATAAAAGACGGTGAGAGCAACTAACAACAGATCATAATTCCATAATCGTGCCACACACCATCATTTTCATGACGAATGATTTCCATTCAACAAACGAGAATTTGTGATTTACAATGGAACAAAGAACATCATACATCCAATTTCAAGACATCTGATCATTACTATCGACGCCATGGCAAACACATTATGGCAAGATATTTTCTAAATGCTTGACACACACGTGTCACTGTCAAGAGATCAACCAGACCGTTTGCAAATAATGCAAACTGAATGCGTATTACTTTTTGACCAACAACATTCACAGTAGAATATATACGCGAGTAACTATGGGAAGAAGACTTTACTATTCGCGCATCAATCATCACAACATCTACGAATTCCATTATCCAAATTTACAAAGATCACTGTCAGTCAATATTTTAACATGACTAACAATTTCCTAGAAATATCAAGACTGCTCGAGACAAGTATCACAATCTAAAAGATAGATGCACATAAATCATGAAGAAAACATTTTTAATTCAGGAAGAACACAAAGACACAAAAATTCTGTCTATGCTCTAGAAAACCGTAGCTTCTGGATGAATCTCTCAAGACCAATCTGAAGCAAAACGGAGCACTTATAGATGTATGCAAAAGTTTTTGGGAGCGGGAATTTTAAGATGACAACCCTCTGACTACAGTCACACCAGCCGATCGAGTCCGACCTAAGGAACGCATAGGACCCACCTAGCGCCCCTAGGTCACCTAACCCCAAAATAAACGATTCAGCAGAGTTACAAGTCTGCTCTAAGAACGATAAACATGATACGTAGTTTCGCGTATCCAAACCGAAAGGAAGTTCGGCCACAGTCTTAACCACCACCAGCCTCCAGCTGCTCAAATGTAGAACAAAAGCCAATGAGATCAGATTTACAAGATACATTACAAGTTAGTCTGCGATTGCCTAAAGCGAAGTATAAAAGTCGTGAAGATCAGGAAGCACTAGAAGAAAATGTAGCACATGGTTTGATGAGCACTTTGGCATTCTAAATAAATTGAAAAGAATGGTGGATTGACAACGAAAAATGTAGCGTTGATCGACAGTTCAATCCCTCAGAGAAAGATTAATCAAATATTACCCCAATGCGACCTAAGAACAACAAAAGCCCAAGAGTAAAAAGAAAGACTCAGAGCGTGCAGATAACTCACTAAGATAAGGAGGGAATAGGAATTACTAAATAATAAGGACGTGGAGATACTACTCAAGAGACTCACAGGGTGGATATACAACGTATGCTAACCAATGACATGAATAAATGATGAAGAAGAAGAATAACTAATGTGGTGAAACGAAATCAATAAAAGAGAAGGCGAGAAAGCGAAGATTATAGAGGAACTAGGAATTCACCAATACCCCAACCAATTAAGATCTCCAACAGGTATTCATACTACTCACTTAATCTTCGATACCGAAAACTCCAGGACTACTTGAGACGGATAGCTCATACTAGTAGCATACACACCAAGTTCACCTCTCATACAAAGTTATCTAAAACTTATCCGCGAATTCATAATCATTGTTGCACCAGAAAAACCCTACTAATTCGACAATTCAAATGCTACAATAAAGATCTTCTACTCTCAGGAGTCCACATGGATATATAGGTTACATCTGTTTGCACATCTCGCAGAGGACGAAGGTTCATGCCAAGGAAGTCATATCGATACACTTTGCTGATAATCTTCATAGATGCATCAACTGGTTAGAGAGACTTACCCCCATAGAAGTGGATAAACATCATTAAGGCAGCAATTATGAAGCAAGTTTCTACTTAACATGTTTCCACAGAATCAAGTTCCAAGTGTATTCGTGCGTAAGGGTTTACGATCCTGACAGAGCAAAAGTGCTAAAGAAGAGAACCGGAAAGAATTGATTTTGCTAAAGCGCTATTCTGCAGGAACGACGACGAAATATTCAGCACTCAAATTTCGACACAAAATCATGAGACACAATGCAATTAGCTAAAATGTCCATTCCTCATCAAGTTGATTACATCCGTAGTGAAGTCTTATATTCTGAGCTACAATATCTTACTCTATCATTTCAATATAAATACGTCTCACACATCACAAACAACGTCTCATTCCACTCAACAATATAAACAACTGAAACCTTAGCTACAGAAAGCACAGATCCTCACTTGCAACAACAAGCATAGCAATATGGTTGGCATCTCCAGATGAAGTATTAAAACGAAATACGTTACCCGAATATAACACTGCATGTAACACTCCTGCCGTTTGCAAACCAAGAGATCAGGACGAATCCTCATGATGAACAGCTCACACTAATAAGAGGAGTCATAGTGGTAAAGGCGGCAGAAGACACACTCACAGACGTATGCGAAGCTATAGTTAGCTATGAGAGAGATCAAACAGACTGGACAAGTTTTCTCTCAAGAGGAACAAGTGCTCCAACAACTTCAGGTAATACAAGAGCTAAGACAGAATGATTTATGATTTTGACATGGACTCTTACATGGAAACACATTAAAACATGATGATGAAATACTAACAGAAGCAAGTATCACAAGACATTTATGGGAAAAGTAATCAGCGCAGACCATAAAGATCTGAAGCTACGCTAAACAAAAGATGGCTCGAGAGACTTCGTTGAGACAAGAGAGACTTCAGAGAGACATTGAGCTATCAGTAATCAACATTGATCAGATGAAAGGAATTTCTTGAAGAGTCTGACATTGTCTGAGAGAATTAAAAAAGAAATCCTTTGTCTCCGCACAACACCACAAAAACCACACTCACATTCATTTCATAGTTGTCAAATGAGATCCTGAAGCTCCAGCGTTACTCTATAAATCAAGCCACCTTTTGGATACTTGAAGAACAAGGAAATTTTGGAACCCGAAAGATGAGTCCCTAGGTCCACTAAACTCACAAGTTTCCTTGCAATATCACACTTTTTAATGATGATAGATATTGAAGAACAAAACTCCGATTGGGCTGAATAAAGTCTTTGTTCGAAAAGTTTAATCCTTATGCTCGCTATGGTGTATGAAACATTAGCACAGAGACAATCCCATAGTGAAGACTACTTTTATATATGAGAAACAAAAGAGACTGGAACACCAAAAGGAAGAGAGATTTATTCGAACTCAAAGATTATTCGAAGTATGCAAGACACACGAGGTCAACATGGACTCATGAACACAAGTTTATCACATAGACATGTAACAACGAAATACTAATAAGTACCTCTAGTGATCAAACTAACCAGAAGCCAGACTGTACAAGAATCACAAACGACATGAAGATGTTAGGATATATACTTCTGCATTTATGAATTGGCCAAGGTACCACCAAAGGATTATGAAGATGCCCATGATCGCTATGGGGCCTCATTAACAGTCATTCATATACTACGAAAGTTCAGGCGTGACTAAAGCGGAACATACGTTGCATAACATCAATACACTTGGAATTGAAAGCTATCAACTTGGAATTGAAAGCTATCAACAGAAGGTTAATCTCACTGCACCAACAATAACTTTCCCAGGAATTGAAGAGTATGAAATGTTCTCCATCATCTATGAGCCTGTGCATGGAATTATTTACAAGTATAGCAAGAAAGAGAAACGAGTGATGAGGCATTCAGAGATCCATAAGTTTTATGATGCAACACTAAATAGAGTGTTAGAAGGACTAAAGAGTTACAATAATGATATCAAGTATGCTTATGTACAAAAAGATCTCACCAAAGATAAAGCTGAGTACTTAAAGTTGTTTGAAGAAGAGATTGAAGTAAGATTAAAGCATCGAAGACAGATGAGAAGATGGGAGATGTACGTGAATGGAAGACCACTTACACCACGCGGAGAACGTCCTGAATAATCAACCCTTAGGGGGAGATTGTTAGGATCGTTAAAAGTGTCAATTATGTGGTTTTATGTTATTTAGTCATTAGTCTTTCTTTTAATAATAACAAAGTAGTTTGTAATAAGGTTTATTATGCTAAAAGTAAGAAATAGCATAATAACCAAAGTTTAGGGACTAGAAGTGATAAGTTAGGAAAATAAAGGAAGGGAAGGCTCCTTCCCTCACCTATAAATACCCCTCTAATCTTCATTAGAGGGTGATGCCTTGTAACTAACTCTTCCATTTTCCCTCCATTTTAATATTATTTGAAATTTGAATACTTGTCATCCTCTACTATTCTCTCTATGCTTTCATGATCAATATGTTTGATTCAAGATAAACGAGACCTATCAACTATTAATATTGTTGGCGTATAGTTTGAAATGGGCCGGACCCAATGGGCCGAACCTAATAAAAGGGTGGCCCACATCCTACGTAACCCTAATCCATACACTATATATACAAGGGTAGGATCATCCTACTTGGAAAGGTTATTCTCTATCACCTCTTTATATAACATGTTTATACTATTCTAACTTGACCGTCGAAGGGTGTATCCCTGGCTCCGGCCTCGGGTCCCCTTCTAACTAGTTCGTCTTTGTTGGTAACACTATTCAAGGCCTGAGAAGACAACGAACGGCATTAGGAGAGTCGTCAGGACTGACCCGACCAAATTATACGTCAACAAGTTGGCACCATCTGTGGGACTCCGAATAAACTATGTTTCGTGTTCTCATATTACCGAAAAGCAAAAATCGGTTTCTACAATCGGTAACTCTAAAACCTTCGTATTTTTGTTTTTCACTCATTACGTCCTGCCATGCGTAAAACTTGATTTACTAAATCAATAAACATCATGTGATTTTAATATCACTTTAAAAGCACCTGTTTGTAGTTAATAGACAATTTTCTATTCTTTGAAGTTTTCGTAACTTTATTTTGTTTTTCACTCGTAACTTTGAAGTGACACCCGTTTTGTACGTCTGCTTTTCGGTACAAAGTCGCCATTGGTACCGACCCCTATTATTTTCCCTTTTTAATTTGATAAAAATATTTTACATATCTTTTTAAATTGGTAACAAGATATTACCAATATTTTTTAAACTAGATAAGATGTTATGTGTATTTTTTTTAATTGGTAACAAGATATTACCAATATTTTTTAATTTGATAAAAAGATTTAATCCATATCTTTTTCCTTATTTGCAATTATTCCTTACTTGTAAATATTATTATGCAAACATTATTTTGCAAAGATTATTTTAAAGAGACTCTTATATTTTTGTCCGTGAGCCCGACTTCCGTCATGGGTCGGTCCGGCCTCTAAATATGTGGTCGAGGAACATAAAACCCTCCTTTAAAATTATGTCGCGGCCCAGCTTCCCTATATTTCCGGTCCGTCCCAAACATTATGTTGCGGCCCGGCTTCTTTATATTTATGGTCCGCTCCAAAATTATGTCACGACCCAGATTCCTTATATTTCTGGTCCGTACCAAACATTATGTCGCGGCCCGGCTTCTTTATATTTATGGTCCGCTCGAAAAATTATGTCGCGGCCTTGCTTCCTTAGTCGGTGTTTACCATATTTGATATACATTTTCAAACAACAAAAAAAAACAAAAAATTGTTTCAACAGGAAACAATATAACTTTTTGATTTAGCCATGACTTGGTAAAAATGTCGCATACAACGGCATGCCATATTAAATGGTTTAGCAAGTATTATTTTGCATATTTATTCCTTATTTGCAAAGATTATGCGAGTTATTTGGGGGTGTTGATTTACGATTATTTGTCCGCACGCCCGGACTTGTTTTTCTCTTTGACATCCGCGGTCGCAAGCTCCGTCCTTTTGTGACGCTCCGCACGTCTGGACGTATTTTATTTTTTGGTATCCGTAGTCACCAACCGCATCACCATTGCGGCCTCGAGCCTTCCGGAGGTAAATCACAGGTCAATGAACTTGGACACTTCCAAAGTCTTTGTACCTTACATTTGGAAGTTTACTTCATAATGACGAACATCATGAGCCGCGGAACCTTTATCCACATGACATGTTTCGCTTACCAACGCAGCGGATATTTGCTCTTTTGTCATAACGACTTCCATTGCTTACCCAAGCATGGAGACGCGGGGCTACAACCCTCCATGCGCCCATTGAGCTCTTAATGAGTATTTAAGTTTATACATTTGGAGTTAACATTTGTACTCCCGTCGGGGTGAACCCGCGGTTAATATTTTGATAACGATCAACTCATGTAGATTCGCGAATAAACTGAATCGAGTACTTTTTTATCAATGCATCTGTGGAAAGTTTTTTAGCTGTCATCATTATGACACATGACCGTGCCTCGGTCATTTTTATGGCTTACGTAGTCCTATATGTAACTAGCGCTTGCAGAGGCGTGAAAGGGGCATGCAAGGCTTACTTACATAAACGTGTAAACATTTGTTGTACACGTTCTTATGCCTATTATTAGTTAAATCATATTACTTTTAAATCATATCTGTTACCTTCCTAATGTACGGAGTTAAATTCTTAAAATCAGGACATACTAAATAAACAAACACCTTGTGTTTCATTTCATATCGCACATAGTCAAGCGCTATTTCCTAGTAGGCTAAAAGTTTCATAGCCATAAGCAAATGAGGGTATGTGAACCCGCCACTTTCTAGTAAGCTTGTGTTACGCGTGCCACAGCCTTTTGGGGTAGTTAGGTGCTAAAATTATTCATGTTTTGTTTTGGATACTTGGTTGCAAGTTTACTACACTAATAGAACATAAGCACCATTAAACTTGGGGGAAACTAGGGGGTATATGATACCATTATTTAATTATCCTTTGTGCTGTATCGTAAGTATCTCTGAATATAGAAAGTACATAAGAGGCATTGCAAGTCCGGTACTAAGTCGAATGCCATATTCGCATTACCCGGTCACGGAAGTACGTCTTCCGTCGGCTATAAGTCGAATGCCATATTCGCATTACCCGGCCACGGAAGTACATAGCACCATTAAACTTGGGGGGATATAGGGGTATAACGATACCATTATAATTATCTTTGTGCGTGTCACGTAAGTATCTCTGAATATAGAAAGTACATACCCGGCTACGGAAGTACGTCTTCCGTCGGCCGTAAGTCGAATGCCATATTCGCATTACCCAGCCACGGAAGTACGTCTTCCGTCGGCCGTAATTCGATTGCTATATTCGCATTACCCAATCACAGAAGTACGTCTTCCATCGGCCTTTATTATACGGGGTCCGCCTTCATCATTATAAATCCTTCTCATCATCCTCTCGTAAAAAACGAACGAGAATGGTATCTTGCCAATGCTAGTGTTACCCCAACTATAGAAAATGTATTCTTCTTACGAGGTCTTTACCATCTAGCCACGAGAAACCAAGCGTCCGAGCATAATCACCGGACATATGTACGCGGGTGCTGCCTAAGATAGGGCATGATTGACACAGTTTGAAGATAAATATGGAGGCATATGGTTGGAAAGTGCGAACGTCTCTGTGACGGTAAGAGTAGTCCTTTTAGTCTAGTAACCACGTCTACGGCCACACTTACTAGACTGGGGGACATGATGACCTATAGTGTGGACCGACCCAGCCCACTTATACTATTATGGGCTTACTTGCCAAGGACGTATAGCATAAGTCTAGCATAACATGATCAAGAACCATATCATACTAGACTGGGGGACATGTTGGCGTATAGTCCGGAATGGGCCGGACCCAATAGGCCGGCCTACATCCTACGTAACCCTAATCCATACACTATATATACAAGGGTAGGATCATCTAACTTGGACAGGTTATTCTCTACCACCTCTTTATATAACATGTTTATATTATTCTGACTTGACCGTCGGAGGGTGGATCCCGAGCTCCGGCCTCAGGTCCCCTTCTAACCGGTTCTTCTTTGTTGGCAACACTATTCAAGGCCCAGGAAGACGACGACTGACACCAGGAGAGTCGTCAGGACTGGCCCGGCCAAATTATGCATCAACAAATATAATAGTTGATCTTGTTATCATTTTTAATTAGGGAGGTGATTTGTACACTATACATTTTTGCCATCTGCTACTAATCGTTCATTTAGATGTTGTATTGTGTGCATCAACGGATGTACTTTAGTGATAGATGGCAAAAAAATATGGTGTACAAATCACCTCCCTTTTAATTAAGGGTATGCTAGTAATTGAACTTTACTTGTTTTTTAAGTTTGTGAATTTTTAAGTTTTAAGAAAATGTGTCTACTCTTAATATATAGCAGTGAAGAGATATATAGTGGCATGTATCAGCCAAGAGAGCAGAAACAAATAGTCCTTTGAACGATTCGATGTATTTGTTTCATTAACTCTTATTAAAAATGTTCTCTTGATATTAAATCTTTCATGGACGCAGGTGAACGGGGTATGAGGTCTTTCAAAAAACCTTCTTATAAAAATAACTATGTCATCATCCTGTTTGAGCGATTCGTGTTAGGTTATGTTGGTCAACCGCATGGCTTATATACATGCATAGTGGAAAGTAAACAAAGCAAGCCATGCAGACCAAAACCTTAATAGTCAGATTTTCCTACACAATATATAACCTAATGTCACACCCCTAAATCGTAGCAAAAGATAACGGGGGCATGACATTCATAGCACAAAGTCATAAGTTGTATCGAACGACCTCTATATGAGTCATTGAAAATACACGTTTGATTATAACAATAAAGTTTTAACAAAAAGACCATAGTTTAGGAGTTCACAACAAAAATGAAATAAGATTTTAAATACATAATCAAATGTTGTCATTGATGCAAGGAAAATCTTCTTGAAACATTCATGCTTACTACGTAACTAACAGTTCATGATAGTGGGACCTTAGTGGAATGATGGGTAACTTAGGAAATCTGTAAAAGTTTTAAGTACTTGTGTCTATAGAAACAATTGAGCATTTATTCTTACCTCAAAGTAGTTCAAAACGAGTATCAAAACAAGTAAGGTAAGGGCTATGAAACTCACCTCAATAAGTAGTGGTAACGATAGTAAATTAAGCAAGCTTGGATGAACGGTATGACCTAACCACGACCTAAATCAATACGACGCCTTAGGTTCACAATGATATGATCTATATGCACATGAGTTTTAAGAAGTTTTATCACCCATATAAACTTGTGTTAGAGTTTTATAGAGTTTTACAAGTAATATCCTTTTGAAAAAGGGTAAAACATAACTTTTCTTGATAAATTCAAAAAGACAGCCTTTGACAAAAATAATAACCCAACTTCAAATGACCATAACTCACTCAATTTCTAATATCTTTTAACGAAACGAATACTAAGACTTAGCTCTATGTTTTAGCTTTCCAATCACTATGATTACACTACTTGATTCAAAGTTTAAGACCCTTAAACTATCGTTATAAGACTCGCATGTCAAGAGCTATAGATGTTCGAAATATTTTTGTATAAATTTGCTTTAAAATACCAAACCAACTCTATAGACCATAAAACCTACGTGGAAATATTCCTAATACATTTAAATATCTTGTGGTTAAAAGAGATTTATCAAAATTATTTAGTAAAATAGTGAAAACTTGCTCATAAAAAGACCCAATTTCGGGTCAGAAAACCCTAGTTTCATAACAAGGTTTAAATTGACTTTTAAAACAACAAATCTAGTAGGGTGATATAAAAAAATGCATGACATGCTAGTTAAGAGTAAAAAATAAGTTTCTTGAGACACTTACATGAAAATGAATGGATATGATGGCCGTGAAGTGCACTTATATTAACCCAAAAGCTTAGAAAACCCTAGAATTGCAACACCAAAACCCTAGAATTTCTAAGAAACCCTTAGCAAAATTTTAACCCTTGCTTAAACACCTTGAGACCAGCTGAGATGTGAGAGGTTGAATGTACTTTTGTGTGTGTTCTATAGTGAATGAAAGGTCCAATATATAGCAAAAAAGAGGGAAAGGTCAAAAGAAGCTTTTAGCATATGTATGGTCTTAATTCACAAGAAGGGAAAAAGCATGTTAGGAGGTTGTGAAGGCCTTGAGCCATGTATAATGAGGGATAGGGGGACAAAAGGAGATTGTGACTTTGCATAGCACTTTATGGCTTAGCATGGTGGTGGTAAATGGGAGAAACAAGGATGGAAAGTGGTGGCTTGACCACCCCCTTTGGGAGGCCAGTTTTAGAGGGCTAGAGAGTATAGGGAAATGTGATTTTTGAAAGTGTATATACATGTAGTAGCATTATCTTAAAGGTGGTGAGGGTATTGGGTATATTGTGCATGCATGCATGCAAAATGATGCAAAAATGAAAGACCTACGTGAAGCCGGTGAAACCAAATGCATATGTTTATAGAATCATCCTTATTAGAATGTTAATATGCTTGTTTAACGTAAACGTCCAAAGATGGTTCTCATTATGCGCGAGATAACCTAATGGTTATACGTAAAGTTTATTATTTACTTGTTTAAAATAAAACGTTCAAGTTTATAAATAAACGTTAACCTGAAATTGTTGGTTGTCACACCTAACCAACATATATATATATATATATATATGGTGTTTAGAATACTTACTTGTTAATCTTCCTATGCATAAGCTCCTTTAAACTTTTTAGCTGTACAAAACGCCTTCGTCTTGATCTTGATGCTTCACTTGAACTTATAGGATTTCGGGAATGATCACCACTGGTGGATTCTAGACTACGTCAGGTATCCACCAGTACTACACAGGTAGTACTAGGGCTACAAACCTATCACAAGTTAGGAGAGTGTGAAACCAGGTAAAACCCTAATCTATCTTTAGGATTGACTAGGGTGCGATTAAGGTTTCGGGGAAACCCTAATCACACGTATATGTTGCGGTCGACTTTGGAGTCAACGCAAGACAACTTCGAGTTGACTTGCTTGATTGACCAAAGGGTTGCAAAACCCTTTGGTGTTTGTTCGTTGATCGCACAAGCGAGAGAGAGAGAGAGAGAGAGAGAGAGAGAGAGAGAAGGAGAGAGAAAGAGAGATTTTAAAGAGAGAAAAAGATGGACTATGTGTTTTTCTTATTAGAGACACCCCACCAAATGGTGAGGACTTAGAGTATACATACTCCTTGTTACGTACACGTGACATGACTCTTGTCACTTACTAAACCGGGTCTCGTGACTACACGTTAGTCACGAGACGCTAACCTAACAAGTACCAACGTAACATAAACCTATATCAAAACGTTAAACTATTACACTGACTATTGATAAGTCGCTTGATACATCTACAATGTTTTCTATGACTAGTGGTGTTTGCACATAGTTGGTGTCGGTTGTTCTGGTGTGTAAACTAGTCATGGATATGATGTGTTTGCAAAGATAGCTAAAGGATCCTGAGTCTTAGCAAGTATTTCTGCCCTGACTTCGTTTGCCTCATCTTAGTTTTGTTTCAGATAATCATAAAGTTGATTATAGTCTATTGCAACTTCTTTTCTGTTTCATAATCATAACATAGCGTTTCCATTCTGGTTGGTTATGGCATATTTCATAATCATGACATAACGTTTCCATTCTGGTTGGTTATGGAGGGAATAACAAAAAATATAAGTTTTTAAAGTAATAATATCAGATAAAGTCTAATTACATAACTATAAGTTGTAATTATTAACAATATGATATTGGTTCCCATGTGTAATTGAATTAATTACATTAAATTTGTTAATACAAATAATGTCTAAAAACGTTATTTATATTTTTTTTTGACATCTCTACGTTTTAAAGATGACAAAATGTAAAAACATTTTATGATAAAAATAAATGTATACACGTTATTAGTCGTAAACTTCTATTTTGACGTAAATCACTTAAGGTATATATAAACAAATCATTAAACATGATTAGTATCAAAGTTAAATCTTTTTGTCTTAAACATTACATTTTTATAAATGTAGCATAACATTTTTTACAAAGGTAAATATATACAAAATGTTTTATTAATTAAAGAAATGTTTTAATTTATAATAAAAATTCAAAATTTTATTTTTCCCCCAAAACAGATAATTTTGAATCAAATAACAGCTTCCCTACTAAAAGACAAAAAGTGGAGCGTCTACCTAGGGGCGGCCCCTTGATAGGCAGAACGACCCGTAGATATATCTGAGACCGTCGGGACCGCTCTCAAGAGACGTTAGTTTTCCTTGCCTATAAATACTGCATTATTACCTGGCAGTTAATAGACCTCTTTGCACACAGTTTTCAGTATTCTTCTCTCACTAAAATCTTCTATCTCTTTCTAAAATCTATGAACACTAACTTGCTTAATCTTGTTTCAAGTGATCCAATCTCTTCCTCCTCATCCTTCTATCAAGTGAAAGAGAAGAACATTCGTATTCGCCAAGAAACAAAGTGTTATAAATTAGTGATTTTTTCTCATCCTCTTCTAAGATTCAATCGCTATATTTTCATTCTTGTGTAGTTGTGTATATCCGTATATTGTATAAATTCGGCAGTGTTGATTGTGTGTTGGTTAGTATATTAGTTCTCAAAATACACTAGTGAAGTGGTAGATTGGTTCTAGCTAAGATTAGAACTCGGTATTTAGCTTAGTGTAGGTAATCAAGATAAGCAATGTGTAAACGGTTTTCTCCGCCTAAAGAGAGCTTGTTGACATAGTGAAATCTCGAGTCGGATAATCGGGGAGTAGAGTAGGGCGAAGAAGAGCTTCGTCGCCGAACCACTATCAATCTTGGTGTTGTAGTTTGATTGTTCTATCTCTTAACTTTTATCTCTTACTTATACTTCTTATTTATTGTCTGTATTGTAATTGAATTACAAGTAGTTAGTTTTATTAGTTGTTCATATTGTTGGTTGATCTAGCATATACTCGAATCTAATATTTTTACAAGCAAAGTTTTAAAACTCAAATTAACCGGTAAACTATTCAACCCCTTATTGTTTCCACAATTGGTATCAGAGCATTGTCACTCAAGATTTTTAAAATATATTGTATTTTAAAGCTTGGATCGATCTATGGATTCCGACAAATATCTAGAAAGGCAATTTATGCAAAGACCACTACTCTTTGAAAGCGATAATTTTATTTATTGGAAAAATAGATTCGAAACGTATGTGTAATCAAAAGATCTTGCTCTTTGGCATGTTATTACTGAGGGTGATTTTCAACCCATTCAAAATAATATGGAAACCAAACTAGATGAGGTTGTCCCTTTTGAAAAAACAAAATGATGATCTTAAGAAAAGACTTGCGAAAAATAACAAAGCTAAAATGGTTATTTACAATGCTTTGCCTAGAAAAAAATATGAAAGAATTTTTATTTGTAATACGGCAAAAGAAATTTGAAAAACCTTGTTAATCACCCATCAAGGTAATAGTCAAGTCAAAGATAACAAGATCGACATTTTGGTACAACAATATGAACAATTCGTCATTGTTGAAGACGAATCTCTAGATAGTGCTTTTGCTAGATTTAATACTATTATTACTAGTTTAAAAGCTCTTGATGAAGGTCACTATAACAAGAACTATATTAGGAAGTTTCTTAAGGCTTTACATCCTAAATGGAGAGTAAAGGTCATGGCAATCAAAGAGTCAAAACAATTGACATCACTATCACTTGATGAACTCATCAGGAACCTTAAAGTTCATGAGATGACCATCAAGAAAGATTCTGAAATAGTCAAAGCTAAAGGAGAAAGGAGATCTCTTACTTTAAAGGCTAAAAAGGAATCTAGTGATGAAGAAAGTTTAACTTCCAAAAGTAAAGACGAAGAATATGCCATGGCGGTTAGAGACATCAAGAAGTTCTTCAAGAGAGCAGTAAGGTTCGTAAGACAACTATGGAATGACAAAAAGACATTCCAAAGAAGTCGTGACAACAAGAACGTTAAAAATGATAGGAAGTGCTTTAGATGCGAAGACCCAAATCATCTTATCGGAGAATGTCTGAAACCACTGAAAGACAAGAACCAAAGGGCTTTTATCGAAGGTTCTTAGAGTGATAGCGGTGAGGAAGATGATGAAAAGTCTAAAGACGAAATGTGTCACATGGCTCAAGCATCTAGTGAGGTACATTTCAAATCCTCTTACTTTAGTGATGAAAACTCGTCAATAGATGATATTATTTTAGATAGTGAATACAATAAGTTGTGTAAGATGAGTCTAAAAATAATAACTAAGAACAAACGATTAAAAGCCATTATAAATAGTTTAGAAAATGAAACTAGTGAGTTAAAAGAAAAGTTGTCTAAACTCGAGAGAAACAAGGACCTTGATCTCGAATGTACAACGTGTCAAACACTTAAAATTGACTACGAAAAACTCAAAGAGGAATCTCTAAAGCTAACTCAATTTCAAAAGAGTACACGCTCTCTAAATGAAATGCTTAGTCTTTAAAAACCCTCCGGAGATAAATCAAGTCTAGGGTTTAACTCATTTGAAGCATCAACAAGCGGGAATAAGAAAACAAATATGTGAAATCTTAAAATGAAACGTCCTCTGGTGTTGGCTCCCTAAGTGTTGATGGTGGCTCCCATAATGTACAAACGGCCCCTAAAGCAAATCAAGGACCGCCTGTCTGTTCGTCAGAAAATGGAAAATCTATTTGATTTCAAAAATCTATTTTGGGTCTTAGACCAAAACATATAATAGTAAATAATGTTAAATTTCCCGTTGCTAGTGATGATGAGGTTTAACGGTTTTATAAACCATCTCTAAAACCCGAAGTTGGATTCTCTAAACCAAACTTTTGGTCAAAAACTCCACATCCTAGAAGAATTAATAATTCTTATCTTCGATCTAAAACACCACAACAAAAAAGAAATCTTGGACGACAAAATCGTCCAAATAGTTTTCCCAGAACTTGGAATAACTTCCAACCTTAAATAAAATATATATTCTAAAATAATACCAAATAGTTATAGTATAGAGAGTTTCCCGTTTAATATAAAATTGCTTGAGGACAAGCAATAATATATTTCCCGAGTGTCGTATCCCGACGAGAAGTGAATTTGAATTTCACGAAAGTATTTTGTTTGATGCTCGAATATCAAGTACTTTTGTTTTTTATTTCTAATTCTAAAAACGCAAAGGGAAGCAAGAAAAAACAAGAAAACAATTAAGGCAACTAATGAAAAATGTTAACGGGAATTTAAAAACGCGACATTTAAGCAAGTAAATCAAAATTTAACCCTAAAAATGTTTTTTTATTTTTTATAAATACTAAAATACTAAAAATAATTTTAGAAAAAGAGTTATATTTTTTTGACTTTTATTTTATTTATTATGAATTAAAAACAGTTTTAATCTAAATTAAATATTAAAAATAGTAAACTAATTATTAAAAATCTAGAAAAATTAGGAAAATTACTTTAGACTAAGAAGAATCTAAGAAAAATACAAACTAGAAAAGTGCCTAAAGAAATAAGCAGTAAATAAGCAAAATAGTCTAATAATCTAAAACTGAAATATTGACTATATTAATTAAATAGTGCAAATATTAATCGAAAAAGACCCAAGGGCAGTTGGTAGTGAGTGTGTGTGCTAAAGCGTTGGGGTTGTGAAGGAGAGGTCACAGGTTCGACCCCTGTGACCTTTCTTTTTTATAAAACATTTTTTTTATTTTTCTTTTTGAAACTATGAAGACCAAGTGAAAATAAGCAAACTTAATAAAAGGACTTTTTATGAAACTCACAAAATAAGCTGGTAATAAGCTAACTAATAGGGCAGAAATGCTTAAAAATTTAACAAGCTTTTGAGCTTAACTGAATAATCCAAAATACCCTATAAGCTAGAACAAATTCTAAATAAGCTAAATGTACCTAACACTAGACTCAAATAAGCAAAAAAGACAAAAAAATAAGCTAACATTATAAGCTGAAAAACTCTTAATAAACTAAAAGACAGCAGACTTTTAAAACAAATTCTAAGACTTATGACAGATTTTAAGTTAGAATTAAGGACACATAAGCTCTAAACATGAGCCAAAAGCTTCAAACAGATGAAGATTAATACTAAGAGGATTCAAATAAGCTGGAATCAAAGGAAATGATTAAGATATAAGCTATAAATAAGGCAATGAAAAAGGCAGATCTAGTCTAATAGCTTTTAGCTTTTTGAGATGACAGGCAACTTGAAAGCTAGATCCTAATGACTAAAACTAATCCATAACTTCTAAAATTCCAAAACAGATTTAGATAGAACTAAAATAAGCTCAGAATCATCAAATTCAAACAGTTTTCAGTTAGAATCTAAACCTTGAATTGCTATCCAAATCTGACTTTTTAAGAACATGCACTGAACTGATTTGGCTAAAAATTCTTAAAAGGCATAAACCACAAATTGGAACCCAAAACAGATGCACAAGTTGCATTTAGAAAGCAGGTGCATAAGACAATTATATAGACACAAAGACCACAACTTAAATAAGCTTTTTAAGAAAATTGGCTAATGAGCTTTTTGATCAAACTTTAAAACTGCATATTGGCACATTTGATAACAAAGACTTAAAAACTTGACAAATACAGCTCTAAGCTTATTAAAACCATCTTTTAGACCTAATTAAAGCTTTTTCAAATTGACTTGAAAACCTAAAGCCACATAAGCAGTTTAAAATTCCTTGTGCCAAACACCCCTTTAAAACTTTTAAAAGCAATTTCAAGCTTAGGCAGATTAAAATAAGCTCTTTAAAGCTGAAACAGATTAAGCATAAGGCAATTAAAGAACAATTAAGCACACTCTAATGAAAAATAAGCACTTAGAAATAAGCTGGGCTAAAAGTTATTTTCTAACTAAGATGATGACAGATTTATGGAAATTAAGATTAAATCTAAATAAGCAGAAATTAGCAATATCATAAGATAAGCAGAATTATAAGCTAAATAAGCAGAATTATAAGCTAAATAAGCAGAAATTAGCAATATCAAAAGATTAAGCTAGAAAGAGTAAAAGGAAGTGTACCTTGATCCCAAGCTCAAAACAAGGATCTGAAATGCTCAAAAGAGCTTTTCAACAAGCTCTAGCTTGTTTGCACAAGCTAGTAAGGTCTATAAGCCCTTCCATAATTGGCTTATCATCCATATCAAAAGCTGAGGTAATTTAGGGGAGGATTTAAGTGAAAATCTAAACTCAGTTTAGCTTTTGAAGGCTAAACTGAGTATAAGCAAACTTATGTAGTAATTCAGAGCTTATAAGAGCTTATTAGGAGCTTATGATCAAATTAAACAACATTGCATTAAGGAAAAACTAGAATTGAACACGAAATTAAATGAAAACTGACTTTTATTAAAAATTTAAAGGTTTACAATGCTTGGAAAAGGAAAGTTACATGAAAATTAAGCTACAAGCTACAATAAGCTACTAAATTACTAAAAGCTAAGCTAAAATCCTACACGCCTCTACTGTGTGAACAAGCCCTCTATTTATAGGGGTGAGAGGAACCTTCTAGCCTTCAAGACGCTCCACATCCCTCTAATCTGGGCCCTCTATTAATAACCGCCTCTAATCTTCAATCTTTGAGTCTTTGGATCAAGTACACGTCTAATTAGCCACTGGGGTGATGTGGGATTGCCAGTGTGGCTAATGAGGATGTTAGAGGGTGTCAGTAATCCTTCTAGAAAGATGGGTGTGTGGGTTAACGGCTTGAATTTACCTTGCTTGTGTTTGAGCTTTGTGTAAAAGTGTGGGAGGGAAAGAGGGTGAAGAACAGTAAGTTTGACATGTTGTTATATCTTTGACTTTGACCATGCTTATAAAAAGGGTGTTGGGCTTGGATTCGTTTATTTGGGCCAGGAAAGGGTTATAGGATTTATGGATTTTGGACATGGATTATATAAGTGAATTAGGCTTATATTTAGTGTGGTATATGTCTTAGTGGGCTGACCCGACCCACTAAAATGGGACCAGGTTGGTTCATAGAAGATGGGTATGCTTTAGGCTTCGGTTTTTCGTGCTCTTTCCATCCCCGTACTCGGTTTTGTCCATTTTGCTTTGTTTTTGTCCTTTTATTAAATATTCGTTACTTGCACAATACAAATTACAAAACACACATATACAATGTATTTTCCATGCATTTTTGGTCTTTTAAGCTCATTTTAATAAGGTTAAATGATATGTGATTGTGTATATAAAGCATACCAAAATCACACATACTAGTTATTGCAGTGTCTCATGCAATGTCAATTAATGACACACTCAGAAAACTATAAATTTCAACCCTTTAACTAGTTACCCTCGAAAGTAAGCTAAGTGTTCATCTAGGGGATTTAAGAAATCACTAGTTTTGAAAAGCCCCCCGTTTTACCATTTTATTCATACATATCATAACTCAACGGAACAAGAAACACTAAAACGGATAAATTCATCGTCCTTGATTTTTCACCTGCCCCAAACCAAGCTTAAAAATGAAATCATTGTTAAATACAAGTTAAAATGCTAACACTACTCATAAATGCTAATTGTGAATGCATAGCTACTTTCCGCTCCTTTATTCCTAGATCCTCTAAAGATTTTATTATTATTATTTATGACAAATAAATTAAGGTCTTATTCACATAAAGTAAACTCGGTTTAGACCATAATTAGTTTGAAATCCTTTCCTAAAAAGACGATGTGATGAGAATAAGGTCTACATTAAGGTTATTCTAATTTCACACTCATTTAGGCGTAAATCCTTTTTAAGATAACCCGTAGTCGAAATTTGGCTTATTATTAGTATTATTGCAAAATTATTAAACCTTTGGTCCTTTAAACAACTGCCACATCGTTGCGAGCCTACCTATGGTCCAGGATTCTTATTTAACCTCAGTTTGGATCCTCGACCTTTTTTTAAGGCTGCAACTATCCGGTGGTGAGCGGCAAGATGCAACACACTTTTAACAGTCTGGATTTAATTACTTATGTGCCTTACTTAGAAGATGCCACATCGTTTGTGAGCCGCATAGGCAGTTAAAATTTTATTCAGCCACAGTTATTATTATTATTATTACCTCCACCCTTTAAACGACTACCACATTAGTTGTGAGCCGGCAAGAGGTATTGGTCTTATTTCGGCATCGGTTTATTACATAACATTATTATTATTGTTAGCCAAATTTCAAGTCCTGTGGTCTTTTAACTACCTAGACAACGGTAGCGAGCCGTAAGGAATCGATAGCCTATTTCCCCACAACACTGACAAAAACTCGATGTGTACCTTACTTTCACCAGAAGAAATCTCTACGAAGTGATTTAAACTAAGAATCGCAAAAACCTAAAGTAACTTTATTTATTCAACAATTATATAAAGTTTATTAAGTTGATGGGAGCAAAAAGCCACAATTAACCTCTATGAGCCTTAAAAGAGATCCAACTACTCTATGTTTAGCATCTAACTTATATAAAACTCTATCATTTCTCGTTCTTCGCAAATTTAAAATCTTTTAAAAAAAGATCCGCGAATGCTTAGTCTAATAAAACAAGCTTTGCGTATTTAAAGTCTATCATGGAAACTTGCAAACTCTTGGCTTTTTCATGCTAGAATTCGCATTTTAAAGCTTCTTGTATAAAAGACTAACAAAAGCTTAAATTTATATAAGTTAAGGGGCAAGCTAGAGCGCAACATGCTCGATCAAGTCAAAATTTATTCTTTAAAAAGACAAAACTACGTGTCAAAACACTTATTCTATTTTTGAAAAAATTTAAATTTTGGCATATTTTTGCTATTTTGGTGGAAAAACGGGGTTACGTAAAGACAAGGCAAATGCAAGTAAGATCAAATCGAAATATCACCCCCTCCCCCATACTAGAACTACACATTGTCCTCAATGTAAGACTGTCACCCCCATACTAATTTCAAGGCATAATCCATATATTAAGGGGTCTCTACGTAAATCTAAAGCCGTTTATTAATTATGCTAATAAATAAACATTAATCAATAAGATCTAGGATATTGGATTCCCATATATAAGCATGTGAAGGATTATCCCATCGCGGTAAATTGTCGGCCAATAGAAACCGGAATCGAAGACTTTCTTAGCGGTGTAGTTCGCACCATGATGTCTCCCGGTGGGTCCATTATGGCAAGCCGTGAGGATATCAATGGCTTCTTGTACGTAAACACACCGTCTAATCACTTGATCCGCACAAATCTTAAATAAATAGGGGTCGTCCAAAAAATAATGCTTTACGTCCTTAAAGAATATTTTCTTTTATTGGGATGACATCCCTTTTACTACAAAATTCCCCGCATGGTAATTTGTAATGTCGGCAAACCATGGGGTATTAGAATCACCATGAAAAGATATCATTCCAAGGGTCTCGAGAGGAAGCGTTTCGGTTATTTCCTTTTTCTCGAGATCACCTTGATAAGGATTCTCTAATCTAGATAAATGGTCGGCCGCGAGATTCTTCGCTCCTTTTTTTATCACGAATAATGACATCAAATTCTTGGAGTAGGAGAATCCACCAGAGCAATCTCGGCTTAGCATCTTACTTAGCAAGAAGATACTTAAGATCCGATTGGTCCGTATATACTATGGTCTTTGATAAGACTAAGTATGGCTGGAATTTCTCAAAAGCATACACCACGGCTAATAACTCTTTTTCCGTAGTTGTGTAATGTGCTTGAGCATCCGTCATGGTCTTACTTGCATAGTGTATAGGCTGAAAATGTTTGGCCTTTCATTGCCCCAAGACTGCACCTACCGCATAATCACTAGTGTCGCACATAATGTCAAATGGTAGTTCCCAATCAGGGGCAACTAAAATCAGGGTTTTGGTTAACTTCTTTTTAAGTATATTAAACGCTTCAATACATTCTTTTGAGAAAACAAACGGGGTTTCTTTTTCTAAAAGATGGGTCATCGGCCGGGCAATTTTAGAAAAATATTGAATAAATCGATGGTAGAACCCGGCGTGCCATAAAAAACTTCGAATACCTTTGACGGAAGTCGGATGGGGGAGTTTAGCTATAACATCAACTTTAGCTCAGTCAACCTCAATCCCGGACTTTGAAATCTTATGACCGAGGACAATGCCCTCTTTAACCATGAAATGACACTTCTTCCAATTTAGAACCAAGTTTGTATCTTCGCACCGTTTTATCATTTTATCTAAATGGGAAAGGCAAGATGAGAAAGAATTCCCAAAGATCGAGAAATCATCCATAAAGACCTCCATTATTTCCTCGATCATATCGTGGAAAATGGCCATCATGCACTTTTGGAACGTACCCAGAGCATTACATAAACCGAAAGGCATACGTCGGTAGGTAAACGTCCCATAAGGGCAAGTGAAGGTGGTCTTGCGGGTCAATTGGAATTTGAAAATATCCAGAAAATCCATCCAAAAAGCAACAGTATTCATTTCCCGCTAAACGTTCTAGCATTTAATCCATAAAAGGCAACGGGAAATTGTCTTTACGAGTGGCATCATTTAACTTTCGGTAATCAATACAAACTCCCCATCTCGTAACTAACCTAGTGGGTATTAACTCATTATCTGTATTTTCAACTACGATCATGCCACCCTTCTTAGGCACACAATGAACGGGGCTCATCCACGGACTATCAGAGATAGGGTAAATCAATCCGGCATCAAGGAGTTTGATAACTTCCTTTTTGATAACCTTGTGAATTTTTGGATTCACCCTTCTTTGATGTTGAACCGCCGGTTTGAAGTCGTCTTCCATTAAGATCTTGTGAGTACAAAAACTAGGGTCGATACCCTTAATGTCAGAAATCTTCCATGCGATGGCCCATTTGTGTGACTTAAGAACCTTTAAAAGGGCGTCTTTTTCTTCTTCTTTTAATTATTTATAAATTATGACGGGTAATTTATCGGTCCCTTCCAAAAATGTATATTCTAAATGAGAAGGTAAATCCTTAAGCTCGAGTTCCGAAGGTTCTTCGGATGAAGGCTTCATCATAGTAACATCAACTTGCTTAAGGTTGTCAATCTTAATTGGAAGGAGAGTCGGAGACGGGTCTTTATTTAACAATTTTTCAAGGTAAAGAATGTCTCCCTCCGTGTCGTAATAATCGTCATCTAAATTAGAAAGTTCTTTCGAGGTACGTAAAAAAGTCTCAATTTCTTCCAAAATAAAATCTCCTCCTTCAAAAGGAGTGAACGAGGGAGAAGAAGAAGCGATGATAGGATCCAAAGGAGTGGGATTGCCACTTGACGAACTATCTGAAAATCCGAGCACTTCTTGAGCATACTCCTCACAAGCAACGTCTATGACATTGACTTGATTAACCGTTTCATAACTACAAGAGTATCTCGAAGTTTGCCCAACTTTAAATGTAATGGCCTCATCATCGACTCGTAGAGTTAATTCTTCACCATAAACATCAATTAAAGCTCTTGCCGTCATCAAGAAAGGTCTCCCGAGGATGAGGGGAACCCGAGGATCAACATCATAATCAACTACAACGAAGTCGGCCGGAAAATAAAATTTTCCTACTTTCACAAAAACATCTTCAGCGACACCTTTTGGATGAGCAACTGGTCGGTCTGCGAGTTCGAGTGTCATGCGGGTCGAAGTGAGTTCCTGGAGCGAAAGCTGCTTCCATATGGAAAGAGGCATTAGATTAATGCTAGCGCCAAGATCGGCCAAGGCTAAGCATTCATCTAGCTCGGAAAATCATACGGGATTAGAAACTTGCCGGGGTCTCCAAGTTTTTCGAGCAACTTCTTTAGGAGCACCGCCAAACAATTTTCATTTAACGGAGTATTTGCTAATTCAAACAACTTTTCCTTATTACTTAGAAGACTCTTAAACGTAGAAGCAAACTTCGACATATGAAGAAGAGCATTCGTGAAGCTAATATCGAAGTGTAATCTTTGAAAGATTTGAAGAAACTTCAACATTTGATTATTAGCATTTTCACGGAGCTTTTGGTCGTTAAGCCTCGAAGGATAAGGTATTGACAGTTTAGGTTTAGGCTTCAGAGCAACTTCGGGCTCCGGAATCGTGTCTTGGACAACTGGAGGTTGGACGTGTGCGGTACTTCCTAAATTTGTATTTTGCACTTTGTCCTTTATCGCCTCGGTTTCACGTTCCACTTCCTTTGGGAGAGGAGAGGGAGTAGGTGGAATTGAAGGTCCATCATAAGCAACACCACTTCTGGTTGTAGTAGCTTTCACGTCACCTCTCGGGTTAGCAACGGTATTACTAGGAAGATATCCCAAACCCGAGGAATTTTGATTTTGCATATTAGTTAATATGTTCATTATTTGATTGTTTTGATTTTTTATTTTATTGGTTCTTGCATCAATCATAGATTTGAACTCATTTCGCAATTCCGTCTTCATGTTCTTCATTTGAGTTTGCATGTCTCTCAAAATAGCTTCATTACTCTTCATGTAGTTTGTTAACTCGTTCGAAGGTCTAACTTGAGCTTGATAATTCGGAGCTTGAAGATTCGGGGCTTGAAGATTCGGAGCTTGATAATTGTTGTTTCCTTAATTGAAATTTTGCCCTCTTCCTTGATTGTTCGGAGCTTGATAAATCGGGGCTTAAAAATTCCCTTGATTTTGATTTTGATTGTATCGGTTTTGGATTATTTTTCACATTCGGTTGATTGAAACCGGGTGGTCCGAGGTAATTATTCAAGCGATAGCTAAGCAAATTACGGTCACCTTGTGGTTGGTAGGAATTACCTCTCGAATAATAGTTGCCCGCAGTAGCATAAGCGGCCTCTTGAGTGTAGCCTTCGGTGGCTGGGCACTCGGTAAAGGAATGGGGACCACCACAAGTCTCGTATTTCGTATCAACAGATTTGATCGTTTGTATTTGTCTCATCAACTCTACAAAATTCTTATTCATCATTTCCAATTGTCGAACAACTTTTAGACTCTCGGTAGTAGTAGTAGAAGAGATATTTA
>BQNB010013056.1:28709-69272 GCA_026074375.1 Tanacetum coccineum | reverse complement strand
CATTGAGTCGTTCTTTATACCTTATGACTATTGTACTATTATTTAACACCCAAATTGTTGGTTCCGCTGCGTGTAAATTTGGGGGTGTTAAAAAAGCATTAGAACAGGAACACATGTTATCATTGTTTAAACATCATGTATGATAGTTGATAAATCAGTGATGATCATGTTAAATCATATGTGATTTATGAAAGAAATCACATATGATACTTTATTACCAAATTGTAAAAATACGAATATCAAATATGATAATTCAAATGTAAAAGAAACTTATGTAAAATCATATATGATTTTCTAGAATATCACATATGATATATAATAGAATCACATTCATGTAAGATCAAAAACAACAAAATTCAAGTGAAAAAAGAATTATAACACTTGTTTATATAATAATCAAACATAAAAGAGTACTTTTTTAAACAACAATTTCTTCTTGAACAACAACTTAATGTTGAACCACGACTTGTTCTTGATCTTCAAACCTCTTAGGGCACCTCCTCTTGTTTCGATCAACACTTCCACATAATGAACAAGCATTCATGTTCTTCAATTCTGAAAATATAAAATGAATATAAAAGAATAAATAAACCGTTTTTTTGGAGAAATGAAATATCATATATGATAATCACATGCCATATACATATGACAGGAATTGGATCGAGAGAAAACCTAATCTCGGTAGAAAACCTAGAAAACTCAAACAGATACACTAAAACTACTAAACTGATGCACTAAAAAATCTTTTATATAGCCTGAAAAAATTAAGGCATCCGTTTGATTTTTTCAGTGCATATGTTTGATTTTCTAGGTTTTCTACCAAAATATGATTTTCTCTAGAACCCATCCCACATATGACAAAGCAATATCATATATGATATCATATATGATATACGTATGAAAAGTATCATATATGATATATCAAACACGTTAACCAAAAGCTACTTAAAACTGCTTATTGCTAACTGATAAGCTAAATACATCTTAATTCAGCTTATATCAACAAATTAATCTAATATAGCTTATTCAGAACATAAAAAATAGCTAATAATAAAGTTTATTAACACTAGCAACATAAATAAGCTAATAAGATAGCTTATAATTCATCAAAATAAGCTAACAAGCTAGCTTATAATTTAACAACATAAATTCAAATGATGATAATACATAAACTTATTCACATAAAGAACCTAAATAAATTAGCTTATCACTAATAACAAATAATTAAGAGATTCGATCAAAATAAGCTGAATAATAAGCTTATAAATTCGGATGATGATAAATTAATAAGCTTATTCACATAAAATAAGCTAAAATAAGAACATATCTGATCTGATGAATCTAACCTGATGTTAATCAACTGAAGAAGGAGATAATCGATCGAAGATCGATCAATTAGATGTTCGTGATGCTCATATTGATGCTCGTGATGATTAGATGTTAGGAGTAGATCTAATGAATTTGTTCCTGGTGGTGATTGATATGTTGTTGGTAGAGAGAGAAAAAACACGCTTTGTGTGTGTGTTAAATGAGTGTTTGTTAAAGAAAAATATATTTATATAGTGGACTGAAATGACCAAGATACCCCTGCAGTGTAAATTGGGGATTTAATCTCCTTCGTCGGATGATATGGAGATGAAGGGTGGAGATGAGTCCCCCGATATCCAAGCTAAGTTTGGTATCCAAATGAAATTAAATCAAAATGTTAATAGACTAAGAAATTAAATCTTTGAAGTTTGGGTAAAATAGCATTTGTACTTAGGTTTCATGCATCAAAATGACCCTTTGGGCGTTAGTGATTAGACACAACCCAAATTTACCCATTCGTTAGTGAATGTGTTGATGCGACCACCTCTGTGTGTAGACTTAAAAAAAGCTTTTTTGATTGTTTGTGTTCCCCTTGTGATAAGTTTAAAATAGATGGCTAACAACTTATATGTCTTTCGAATTTTAGGTAAAATCAATCTCGCCAGAATCCTTAAGTGTGTCGGTTCGCTCAGCTGTTAGTATGATTGATAGCTTTTTAGGATCCACACCGGTCAATGGCTCTGCAATTGGTGCCCATGACAAAATTTAGTATTCAGTCAAGGAAAACGAAACAGCTTATAAGTCATACACATATATCGCACATATGGAAAAGAGCATTGACATGATTGGATTGCTTCTTTTTTGGACCCAAACATGGTCCTTTGATCATTCGTTCAGTTAGAAGTCTCGAGCGACCGACTAACCACCCAAAGCTTTGCATATAGATTCCAGGCAATAAAAGGATACTGCCATTACTTTGATACCTGGATATAAACAATAAGGAATTAATACACAAGACACCGAAAATAGAATTATATTGTAAATTATGTTCATTGATTTTTATGACAAAAAATGCTATGAGTTAAAGGACTTATTAAAGGTGGTAAAATAGGCCGGTAGGGAGATAATTTTGAACAGGTTGTTGCCTTGGTCTGTAAAGCCAATAATCTGCTCATTTTATTTCTGGAAATTTTATATTTTGCGACAGATCAGGTTTTAGGGTAGGTACTATCATACCTTAAACAAACAAACATTTACTTTTGTTAATATTTGATTGGTTACAGAATAAAAGCTAGCACAACATAGCGGTAACTAAGTCACGTAAAGACTAGAGTTGTTTCATCGTACATACTTCAGAAGCCATAGTTGAGAAAAAGATAAGATTGGGAATTTTCAAAAAAACATGATAATCTGATCTTGATTACATTGACATCAACATCCTCCCTTCAAGTTTATATGCAGTCAGTGTCATAAGAATTTGTAGCTCAAACTATCTCTAAATATTGATGTGGTATGCCTTAATTTGCAGTCGGATACCAGGTCATTGGGTTCAACCATCCCCACCAGCAAATGAAATATGGGCATCTTACCTTGTGAAACGTTGATGAACTTTCATATCGGTCACATTAAGCTGTAAATACATGGTAGCACCTGTGCATAATGGTATGTTTCTTTTATTCTCTTTAGAAATACAAGCATATTTTCTTTATAGTTTTCATGCTCAATTCACTTCATTGTCTAAATGCATATTACTAACATCTATGTGATTCATTAGCATGTTTTAATCAACTTAGGCTTATCTTAACAATATGAGACTACGATGTAGTTGTGAATATTTTTTAGAACTTCATGTTCATTGCTGTATTAATGGGTTAGAAAAAGTAGGCATTTTTGCATTTTTGTTTACTTTCCGCTCAACCAGTAAACCCTATGAAGAATGAAAATTTTGGGTTTTAATGATCCAGTGATGAACAAGAATTTAGAAAGGAAAACCCCTTCTAACCAAGTAACTAAGATCTTTAAATCAATAAATGCAAGTGGCGTTTCCATGAACTCAGTGTTGAAAGATAGAAAACCCCGTGGGTATTGCATTCTCATTAATAACTATTTATAATGACAAATTACATGGAAACTCTAATGGACCCTTTGCCCACAAGTCGGGCTTGGGCCTTTTATTTATCTCTAATACCCTCCCGCAGTCCGAGCGGCGAAATCATTAAAGCCCGAGACAGAAGAATTAAACATTAATAATAAGAGGAGAGTTATATTGGATACCAAAAAAAGGTTGGATACTAGGGGACTCATCCACATCATCCATCTAAAAAGAAATCAATGGTTGTGATTAAAAGCATTTAATTATTTCACCTATTTTTTAAAATTTAAATATCTCATAAACCGTTAATCGTTAAGCAAAAAAAAATATACCATCACGACGAGCATTTAATTATCTTTCTATAGATATCCACTTTGATATACTTTCGACAAAAAAAAATTTACGTTTTTTTCACGTCTTTTTCATCTTTTTTCCACGTTTTTTTTCAGATTTTTCACGTTTTTCACTTTTTTTTACGTTTTTCACCTTTTTTTTTTACGTTTTTCATGTTTTTCCGTGAAAAAGTTTTTTTCCGTTTTTCACGTTTTTTTCCGTTGTTGAAATTTGCATTAAAAATCATATATGATATAACACTAATATCATATATGATTTAACACTAAAATTAAATATCATATATGACATAGCACTAATATCATATATGATTTAACACTAGCATCATATATGATTTAACAGTAAATCTAAATATCATATATGATTCTCATGCAAGTTTCAACGAGAAAAAGTCGAAAAAAATATGAAAAAACACGAAAAAAACGAAAAATTTTTTTTTGTCGAAAGTATATCAAAATGAGAAAACGTGGAAAAAAAGTGAAAAAAGTGAAAAAAACGTGAAAAAAAGGTGAAAAAATTTGAAAAAAACGTGACAAAAACTTGATTTTTTTTTTTGTCGAAAGTATATCAAAGTGGATATCTATAGAAAGATAATTAAATGCTCGTCGTGATGGTATATTTTTTTTCGCTTGACGATTAACGGTTTGAGAGATATTAAGATTTGAAAAAAAAGGTTGAAAATAATTTTGGGTTTAATCTTATCCATTAGATTAAGATGAAGATGAAGGGTGGAGATTGGTCCCCTAGTATCCACAAAAAACTTTGTATCCAAATGAACCAGCTGAAGAAAAAGATAACAATTGTTGACGAAGAATCCCGACATCATGCGGAGCAAAGTCTTCATAACGCGACACATCTTTGATTTTTTTTCCCGATTCAAATCACCTACAAGCGTTTTTTTTTTTTAACTAGAGAAAATGGATTTTTGTGGTGAAGGAGAAGAGAATTGGGGTGGAAAGAAAGAAAAAAAAATATGCAACGGCAGAAAGTGATTTTCAAGAGATAGAATTAAGGTTCAGGATAAAAGCAAAGTAAAGTGAATGGATCGAGAAAATTCATATGTATATTTTTTTTCTTTATGGAGAAGATTGAAGCGGCTCATAATGGCCGGTGATTAGGTCTTGAGAATGAAGACAAAGAGATTTGACGGGGTGGCATAGATGCAACGGCTCATGACGGCCGACTAGGTTTTATGATCTAACCTCTGATACCATGTTGAAAGATAGAAAACCCCGTGAGTATTGCATTCTCATTAATAACTATTTATAATGACAAATTACATGGAAACCCTAATGGACCCTTTGCCCACAAGTCGGGCTTGGGCCTTTTATTTATCTCTAATATAGTGTTGTTAAAGGTTCTTTCCGAACCAGTTATTCGGTAAAATAGGATGTGTTATATGACAAGTTTTTAACTTTGACCAAGTTGACGTTAATGTTGATATGGATTCTAAGCTAACAATCTTAGATTATCCACTAATTAATTTTAATTTCCTTTTTACAAGTTTGGGCATTTCCATAAGCATAATAAAGTGTTAACAAATTGAAACTCCAACCAAGCTTAGTTATCTTTTCTTATTTTTCTTACATGTACCTGTTCGTAGATAGAAAGTTTCTAATTGTGTGACGATTTATGTCTAGATTGTAATTTCCACACGCTACGAGTAAAATTATCAGTTAGCTTCATGAAGAAACCGTAATGGAGGGAAGGAACGTAAGTTCGAGCATGGTGAACAGGGACGGAAGATATATAGGGCCAAGGGGGGTTGTGGCCCCCCCAAAAATTTTGCTTCTAAGTACCAATTTTGTACTATGTAGATATACATTAGAAAAAAATTACATTCTGCCCCCTCGAAACTAAACGTCAAATGCAAATTAATTTTCTTTTTTTACATTTTGTTTCTTTACCAAACAAGAAACAACTAAAAACCCGCAACTCCTCCCAATCTCCCATTCTCCCAATCTAAAACTATTTTGTGAGTTATCGCGTATTTCTTGTCTTTCTTTTTGGTATATATACATTATGATTTTCGTCTCGCCCCCCTCGTAAAACTGCTCAAGTTCCGTCCCTGGATAGGAATGTTCACTATGAATATCAGATAGTTGTACGTGTGTACCCCCTTACTATAATAGATGTAAATATGTTGTGTTTGAGCTGCATCTTTCATACTTCATTTTCATTCCACTCCCACTTTCGCCGACAAGTCTGATTATAGATGAGCTTTTACACAAGAGATTGCTGGTAAGCATATGGTTCCACTATGAATATCGGATAGGTGTACGTGAACCCCCGTATTCATAGCTGGTATCTCAATGTAAGGAAAGGGCAAAGATGTTAGTATTTCATGGACTGCGTTTGTATTTCAGGGCTCACAATCTTCGTTCATGATGATGGATCAGTTTTAGGCTTTCTGGAACTTGCATTTTCCATTTGCTCCCATGTATATTGTCTCTCATATAGTCATATATATGCAATTCAAGTAAATTTAACAAACTAAACACCATCGAAAACTCACTCAAAACAATTACTAGTGATGATAATATGCGAAGATTGCGGTTGACGGATTCATTTCAAACAATCATGATGAGGTAATGTGATATGTGTCCATAGACCATATATAGGCAAGCTCGTGGATTGCATTCTCATACGAGAATTTGTTAGGTGTTGCCACAGATGAAACTATTACGAGGTCTGGTTGATCTCTATACATACTTTATGTGCATTGCAGCTAAATTTGTAAAAATGTAAGGCTAGTGATTTATAGTAATGGGATGTGCCACAATGTAGCATAGCTGTAATAAAGATACTCGAGTGGTGGCTGGGCTGTATTGATTTAACATGATGCGACATTCTTAAGTTTTTAGTCGTCTTATCTCTACAAACTCATTTGTCTGACACTCTGACAGTTGGTATTCGTACCAAGTCGTTATAACTAGTGCATGTTTTAAACTAAATTTTATGGTTCCATAAAAACTTGGATAGTATATGTCGTGGCTATCTACTTATGGAAGTCAACAAGTGATACATTGACTTTTTAACTCTTCCACGAAGAATGTTAAGATGATTTCGGCAGCAAAAACTAAGTCCACAGCCAAGTTGACTTAGAGGGGGATCCATGCTAACTAAATTAAACGTAAAGATGGCAAAACAGGGTCTTAGTGAGATGGATAACGGGTCAAAACAGGGCAGGTTTGGGTTGGTTTGAACACACTTCCGTTTATTAGAATAAGTTGGAGAAATATATGGTTTGAAAAGAGATTTGGGCGACTCTCAATACGGTTGACCCATTAGTCATGACGACAGATGTATATGGGGTGAATTTCCATCTCTAATCGGATGATTCGAATTCCGCTCTAGTTCAAATGACTTGTCATACCGTCATAACCCATTAGTCATTTTTCAATGTAGTTCTATTGTATAGATGTGTATTAAAACCTTTGATGAGATAAAGTTATGTTTGGTAATGCACATTGTTTTCCAGTAAGAATGTTGATCTGCGCATTGAATGTCGTGCTGCTGCAGGTTTGGAATTGTTAAGTCTTAACTAAGTAGCATTTTAGAAAAGCTGGATGCTCAACTACGCCATTTCTTGTGTCAAGTCCTCGTAAAATCTGTTCTGGAAACAATGACTTCGACTCACTTAAATTCACATACAAGGTAAGTTCATGCTGCTTCTACATAAAGCCCTTGCAAATGCTGAAGCATTCAAGAAGTACAACCAGGTAACTGTTTTTCGTTCTTTTTGTGTTCTTTCTTGACGAGTGACATTTTTTTTATCATTTGTGTGCATTTCATGGCAGGTCATGAATTTCTTACTCCAGGTCAAACGTGCCAAATTTTATGCCCTTAGCCTAAAATCATGTCAAGGTTGTATGCCCTTAGCCTAAAATCAAACAACCTTTTCGGAACCATCCCTTCACAGATATGTCAATTGGAAAGTCTTCAAATCTTAGACTTGTCATTTAATAATCTCCAAGGAACAATCCCACCGTGTGTGAATAATTTTACTCCCATGGTTCAAAAAGGATTCTTCTTGGAACAGAATAAACATCATTTTAGTAGTATTATTAATATTACAGGTAATTTTGAATCTGTTGACAAAAACTATATTGACCATCTGTTGATTGAATGGCAAGGAAAGGTAAATGAGTTTAGTAGCATTTTGGGATTGCTAAAGGTAATCGATTTGTCAAGCAACAATCTGGCAGGAACAAATCCCAAATGAAGTTACCAATCTGCATGGATGTAGTACTGCATACTTGTCAAACAACTCCCTAGTCGGAGAGATCCCACGAAACATCGGTCATATGACAGAGCTATTAACTTTGAACTTATCGAGAAACATGTTTTCGGGAGAGATGCCATCAAGCATGTCTGACATGCATTCATTAAATGATCTTGACGTGTCATTTAATAACTTGTCCGGAAGAGTTCCAACGAGTACTCAACTCCAGTCCTTTGAACCTGCAAGGTTCACCGGAAATGCAGGACTATGCGGACTTCCTACAACAAAAAAATGTCCCGAAGATGAATATTTAGGAGTACCACATGATGTTAAGAGTGGAAGTGATGGGTATAGCACTGATGAACTACAAAGATGGTTTTATGTTGGAGGGGCCACCGGTTTTGCTACTGGATTTTGGATAGTATGTAGCATTTTACTTCTTAACCGTCAAGGGAGACGTGTGTTTTTTCACTTTCATGATAGCGTAAAAGATTGGGTGTATGTAACTGTAGCGGTGTTCATAGCAAAATGGCGAAGGGTTGCGCGTGCATAGTGGTATATGGTTTTTACATCTACTTATTAATGTTTGGTATATAGTATCGTCATTTCATGCTTCACTTGTATTTGGTAGGGGTTTTTAAGTCCCCTTCATTAATAATATTGCCACTAACACCATGGGTGGCCATTTCCCACGTTGTGTGATATGCTGCATCTCGGCCTCTCGGGTATTATAAATCAGGGCCGTCTTTGAGGGTGTGCGGGGTGGGCGACCGCACAGGGCCTCAAAATTTCAGGGGCCCTAAAATTTGTCACCTTAACAATATGTTAAATGTTTAGATAACTAATTTGCTTTATATATTATAAACAATGTCATTTTACATATAAAAATTCTTTTCGAAAGGTCTTATTTTTTAATTTCGCTTAGGGCCCTCATAAATTTCAGAAATTTTAAGACGGCCCTGTTATAAATTGTATAACAATATGATGCATGAAGTGTGAAGCGATTGTGAATAACCAATTCAGCCGAGCCTTAGAAACAACTCACAAGTAGCCTCATCTGTGAGACTTTAAGTCGATGTTTGTATTCACTAAAACTACTTCTATTGTTATGGAAAAAAAGAAGATGGCAGAAACTAAAACTGCAACTACAATTAAGTCAGTTTTTTATGAACATGAAAACCAGGGACGTAATTAGGAGGTCTCACGTGACCACGATAAAATTTTGCTTCCTAGTAATAACTTAGATGGATGTGACCTCTCACACGTCATGCATCCATATTCTTCATCTGTCAACTCTTCTTCATCTATCCATGTCCTTTATCTCCAAAAAAACAATCTCAGCTCCCCCATGTATAATTGGTTGTGCCCATTATTTGGCAAAAACCTTGGCTATCTTGTTATCTCTGGCAACACGTTTGATGGGAATCTTTCAGACTTTCTTAACACCTTATCCACATCAGCTATTACGTTATATACTTTGGATGCTTCAAGTAACCTATTCACAGGGTCACTGTCTGATGAGATCCCAAACTTTTCATTCCTCAGATATTTGGACATATCTTTGAATCAGTTGAATGGAACTATAAGTGACAAACTTTGGCAACTACCCAACCTTCAAGAACTAGACATATCTTCCAATTCTCTAACGGGTGCTATCTCTGAAAACATGTTAAACCTTTCTCAGAGTATACAATATATAGATTTCAGTTCTAACAAGCTAGGGCCTCGTTTCCCCAAATGGATACAAAAACTGAAAAATCTCAGTTATCTTGATCTTTCCAACAATAGCATTTCAGACACAGTTTCTACAGAGTACTGGAACCAGTGGAAGTCTTCTCAGTTAAGCTATTTGGATCTCTCTTTCAACAACATCAGTGGGACATTACCCAAATCATTATCAAATCACGACCTTGATTTTATAGATTTGAGTTTCAACTGCTTTTATGGTCCAATACCTGCTTTTCCAGCACGTTTACGTTTTTTAGATCTGTCCATAAACAAATTCCATGGAGGACTCTCTTTCTTGTGCCAACTGTATGAAAATTTGGAATTTCTTGATATCTCACGTAACACACTAACTGGGCAACTTCCGGACTGTTTTCAGAATTTGACATATTTAGAAGTTCTTAATCTAGGACACAAACACATCTGTCAGAAGGATTCTCCCTCAATAGGGTTATTTGGGCAACTCGAGACGTTGTGTTTATACAAACAATAGACTTCTCTGGAAGAATTGCCTTTAATTTAAAGAATGCACGAAGTTAAGCCTTCCTCCGACTTGGGTGCTAACAAATTAATATGGTAAATTCCTCTTGTATTAGAAAAACAGTCCCATGTTGTATGGCCCTTAGCCTAAAATCAAACTACCTTTTCGGAACCATCGACCTCACATATATGTGAATGGAAGTCTTCAAATCTTAGACTTGTCATTTAACAATCTCAATGGAACAATCCCACCTTGTGTGAATAATCTTACTTCCATGGTTCAAAAAAGATTCTTCTTGGAACAGAATAAACATCATTTTAGAAGTATTATTAATTTTATACGTCTTTATGACTTTGTTGACAAGAGCTATATTGACCATCTGTTGATTGAATGGCAAGGAAAGGTAAATGAGTTTAGTAGCATTTTAGGATTGCTAAAGGCGATCGATTTGTTAAGCAACAATCTGACAGGAAAAATCCCAAATGAAGTTACCGATCTGCATGGATTGTTAGTACTAGACTTGTCAAACAACTCCCTAGTCGGAGAGATCCCACGAAACATCGGTCATATGACAGAGCTATTAACTTTGAACTTTCTAGAAACATGTTTTCAGGAGAGATGCCAACAAGCATGTCTGACATGCATTCATTAAATGATCTTGACGTGTCATTTAATAACCTATCGGGGAGAGTTCTATCCAGCACTCAACTCCAGTCCTTCCCGCCTGAGTGGTTCACTGGAAATGTAGGACAATGGTGGACTTCCTACAAACAACCAAAAATGTCTCAAAATAATACTCGAATATGAAGATAAGGATTCCACCCACGGTGAATGCGGTGATGTTCGAAGATGGTTTTATATTGGAGGGGCCACTGGTTTTGCAACTGCATTTTGGATAGCATGCGTCACTTTACTTTTCAATCGTCGTCTCAGACATGCTTTCTTCCACTTTCATGATTGCTTGAAAGATTGGGTGTATGTAAAGGTGGTGGTGTCCATTGCAAGATTGCAAAGGGTTGGACGTGCATAGTATGTCTAGTTTTATGCTTTTTATGCGTTTTTCTCTACTTCTGTCTTGTTATTGTTCTTATTATGTTGGTAGAGATATGTTATTGTAATATCATGCTTCACTTGTACTTTGAGGGGTTTTTAATGCTTGGTTATTAATTAAATTGTCACTAATACCATGGGTGTTATTATAATGTAGGAAAGGTGTTCGATAAAATGCTCTACATATATAGAATTACAACATACTTGATGATGATAGGGCTGTAATACAGGCCTATGTAGTGACTCGATCACTGGTACACGTGGGCTCGTTTCAACAGTAGTGACTCGATCTAATTTTGCTTTCAGTATTAATAATATACTACTAAAGTCTTAGCGTATGATTAATATGTTTGATGTTAGTTTGAAAATGCTCGTACTTTGTATTTACGTAAGCATATGATTTTGCATGTGTTGTTGGTTCTCATGCTTGATCCTTATCATGTAATATTCCAGCTCTTATTTCTGCTCATTGATGGTGCAGTTAGTAATGTTGCTGCCGAAACTAACGCTTACGTAATTGACGGAAACTATTGTAGCAATTTGCAGAGCTTGTATTCACTATTATGGAGCACTATTTATTAGAAAATGCATAATGTTCAAAGGTTGGATTTTAGGGTAATGTTTGGATTTTAGTAATGTTCAAATGTATGAATGGGTTTGTACCAAATGGAAATAAAACTTCATATTGTTAGTCGCACAAGTGTCATTCAACTATGACCCCTACACGACCCAAATTTCAAGGCCGCCCATTTTGACCCAAACCTGTTTGGACCCGGAATTTAAGTTGGCTCGTTTGATCCGTTACCCAAACCCGCCTGACCGCCATACTGTATTAGTGGGCCAAGTATGTTTAAACTGTCAAACCAGAATGCCTCATACCATCTCGCTTTTTGCACCATTACTTCCATAAGTACCGAAGGAGTGCCAATACATAAACCCACTTTTATTTTAATCTTTTCCCAGTGCGGAACACAACCTACACACAAAAACTCATTTCCCTTTACTGTAAGACTCAAACCATAATTTAATAAAGTTTATATATAGAATTTAAACTTATCCCAACTGATTTTAAATATGGGCAAAGCATCGCTGCTGGACACAGTAGGCAACATATCTGCAGTAATAATTTTACAACTTACATTTGTTACCCTTCAACATTTTCTAATTTGCATAATTGGTCCTTCTTTATAGCCTTGCACACCATGAAATCCCGTGCAGCCAATAGCAGGGATGATTTCCGCTCTTTTAAAAATATGCTTTAAAGTTAACAGTGCTTAATTCCTTAATGAATTATAGTTAACAATAGCCAATTTGTATGTGCACTTTTTGTCTTGATATATCATTCCATTTTCAAGATTTGTTACTAGTACATTTCTTTTTCTCATTCACTCGTTCAGTTCACAAACCACAAGATTAGACAGTAAACAAATTCTAGCAGACTTTTATTTCGGCTACTGGAGATGCCCGATGGGGTGTCAACAACTTCTTAGCAAGCATCAACTTCTTACCACACCAAACACTTTCAATTTAGGACTTTAACAACACAATTAGACGTAGCGCCACGAGCTTTCAAACGAGAGTATAGCTAACAGTGCAACATCATTACGGTATATTTAATAATTATACAGGTTTTGTTGATGTTGCCCAGGTATGATTATAAAAGAAGAACTTATGTAATTGAATCACTCAATTATATTGAATCAGAATGTATGTTTACAATCACTGTAAAAACTGAATTTGATTAATTCTTGATTACAGACTTTGTCCCCTATATATACAACATGAACCATTGTGTCCTTTCGGCAAAACCATAACCGAATAACTAACTAACTAACTTCCATAACTACCTTTAACTAACTTTAACCGAATGACGGTTATAAACTATCTACTTAACATATATAGCCCTTCGGCTTTCGTTTATTACATAAGTACTAGAAGCAATGTCGAGATTACGTCCACATTCTCATCCTTAATCTTGATCGTTGCTTCGTCCTAGATCTTGAATAAATATTTGATGACTTCACACCATCTTCATTCTTCAACTTGACCATATCACATGACCTTTCTTTATAGAGGAAAGGTGTGTGTATCTTTTGTTGAACAAATCCAATCTTCACAGATAACTCAACTTCTCTGGTTGTTTCACCTACCAATCTTTGCCGCCAAATCCACATCACACAAAAACTTCCTCCCTCCACTTTAATTTTCTCACAGAGTTATTTTGATCCTTCACGGATCGTATCACGATGAAGACTTGGGAGTACCACCTGTTGGTGAGAGTGATGGTGATGGGGAAAGTACAGATGAACTTCAAAGATGGTTTTATATTGGAGGAGCAACAGGTTTTGCAACTGCATTTTGGATAGCATGTAGCGCTTTACTTTTCAATCGCCGTCTTAGACATGCTTTTTTCCACTTCCATAATTGCTTGAAGGATTGGGTGTATGTAAAGGTGGCAGTATTGATTGCAAAATTCCAAAGGGCTGCACGTACATAGTGGTATATGTTTCAAAATTTCTTTCTTTAATAGTTTGTATGTGCTTTTCCTATACTTATTATTGTTCTTATTATGTTGGTAGAGATAATGTATTGTAATATCATGCTACGCACATGTATTTGTACAGTGGTTTTTAAGGCCACATTATTAATAAAAGTACCACTAACACCATGGGTGGCCATTTCTCCGCGTTGTGTAAAATACATTAACAAAAATTAGTGCATGATAAATGTTACGTGTGTGCAAAACAGAGTTGTTATTGTTGGCAGGGTAGAAGTGTGATGATCTCAAACACACTAACAAAAGAGGCTTTAAAACAATGAATCTTGCAAACAACTTTTCTGGCTAAAAGTTTGAATGGTTCATGAGCGACATTGACTGTAATTAATTGACAGAAACAATCATTAAATGGGAAAAAAATTGGACGTTGAAGTTGGGATTCAAATGAGATTTTGATCTATAATTTCTGAAGTATACAATTTGTATGGATGCAAGCCACAAAATTCAATATTCGAGCTAAGTATATTATTACTTTTTAGATGATGATCTTACGTCTATTGGTTAAGTCAATTGATGGTTTTATACAGCCATACAGGTGCTTTTGCTGTTTATCTAAAACAGTGAAAGGGGCCATTTAACTGTTATATTTCATTCTTATATAATGGCAACGTGCTGCACAAATATAGTTGTTTGTATTTCATTCTTCTTTTTAACTTGTGGAATTTTATTTTTCAATGTATGTAATGTATAAGCACAATATCCAAATGTACTTATTGTCATATCTTTCAATGAACTATATTTCCGGGAAGAATTCTTAGTGTTTGCATGATTTCAGGTTTTCTAACCACTAAAATTGAGTATGTGATACAGAGCTATTTAACTGTTATATTGAACGTGTAGCTGCCTTTATAGCAATTCGGTGACCTACTGACCTTTATTTCGACTCCGAACACAACCCATAGAGTCGAGCTTGACTTTAAAATAAGATAAGTGTGGGACAATTCCTTATTTGATATATCACACAAAGGAATGTTGCTATAATTTTACACATCTGATAAGGCCAAAGGTTGTAAAAAGTGTTCACTAGTGCCCTTCAACTAATCAATTCACATCCCGAGATACCCTACCCTTAGGAAGAAGGCCGTGCAATCATTAAACTGATTCTTAATGCGATCTACTTCCTTATCACACCTGGTATTATTTGCAGAAACTGTTCCATCGCTGCATAATGTCGGCTGAACCGAATAGAAGTCCAGCGCTAGCAAGTATACTGTTGATCCGGCTTGCAATTATTCCCACTGAACATCATAATAGAGGATATCACAAAACGTTAAGACTTTTTTTTTTAAAGTCATCCTTCCCATTGTACAGAAACAAAGCCAGAAAAACACACATACAAAGGGGAAAAAACGGCATTAGCATGAAAAGTCATAAGAATCAACAACTTGATACATGCTTCAACAACTATTGACAAAAAAATTAGCTTCCTACTCATTACGATGTACCAAACACTACGTAAGATGCTAATACCACATCGACACTAAAATGACCATAGCGACCATAGACTTGTTCTTAAAACTTACAATAGTGACAACCGACAAGCTAAGCCTGCAACCCATTACTACAACACGACCAACATGGGCATCAACTAAAACTACCCATGTTGTGCCGATATGTGAAACAATAATGGTGATCAAGAAACGGAGAAAGTACGCTAAATGTATCAACTCTACCAACTAAAACCACCCATGTTGAACCGACACGTCCCAACCCTCAAACCTCGACCATTGCTGCAAAAGCCCGTAACAACACCTCCAAACAGATTTCAACAGACCCTCTGCAAACCATATTCCGGAAGGGCTATTCCCATCAATTTAGTCCGTATATACTCGTCACTACTTCCTTTTACATTTGCATTGTTGTTTTTCCAGTGATTTTGGACATTTTTCCAACTAACTTAGGTAGTTTTCCGATCTTAGGTGTTCATTGTGATTTGAGGTTGGGATACTTGTAATTTATACTTGTCTTGATTTATGGTCAGGTGGTATATTCTGGCTGGTGCAGATGGGTAGTCTTATTCATGGTTCGATGGTTATAAATTGCTTGTAGGTCTGACTTGATTTAAACATCAAAAAACTAGAAGAAAAGGGTCATTATTTTGATCGATCTCTCAAAATTAGCCGAAATGTGGCCCTCCTGTCCTATGATAGTTTGTAATAAAAATAAAGAAACAACAAGCAACAAGAATAAGCAAATGCATTTAAGCAACATTTCATCCAGAGTCTAGGTACGGTACAGATACATAGAGAAACGTAAGACTTGATATCGTACAAAATCTTCCAACCGAATCAAAGAGTAAAGAACTCTTGTAGTCATCAATCTGAAAGACACTTGTTTGCACAATCTAAACAAAAATTAAATTTATAATGCCAAGATGTGGTCATTTTTTCTTGTCATAGGCCTCTATGTTTTGAGGTTCACATTCAGGACTAAAAAGGCGAACCAGTAAAGCTGTGCTTGCGCTTACAGTGATGGCTCCAGTACCTGCCCACCTCAGACTTCGAGGAACATTTACTCTTGGACCTGCATCACCAACACATATATAAATATCAGTTTAAATACAATATTAAAACCCTTTGTAATATTAGCTGAATTAGAGAATCTGGGACACACCGTAGTGCAGACGACAGAGAATCCAAAACCCTAAGGCTCCCCCAACACTGAAAACACCAGCAGTATGCCTCATCAATCTCGAACAAGGTTTTGAATCAGATCTCATCAGCTCACCATCAGAAAAGCCTAAAAAACGTCTCAACGCCATTTCTCTGAAGAAAAGCCTTCCAGATAGTTTATTGATGATTAAACACCACTAATACTGAACTTGTACAGATGATACTTGGATCAACCTAAATAAAACAAGAGAACACATGTTGATAATGGTAGATGGTCAACATATATATATATAAGCAACATGCATGTAATCCATATTCTTTTAACGAAAATTTGCTGGAACGATATACTGGCTAAATCTTTTGAATTCTGAATCTAATATAGATTATCTAAAAATCTAAAACTATACATTCTAAAAGCTCTGAAATCTAAAAAATACATTGGAAAAGTCTATGCACACACTTTAATACCAACAGCCTTGCAGTCTTTTACAGTAGCATTATACTTCTTCAAAATGTCCATAACCAAGTTACTTAGATAACTTATTGCTAAGCTGATGTCTTTTGCTCTAGTATGTAAGCGGAAGAGCGAATGGCATTATTCACTTAATTTATTGATTTTAAATTGCATGCTAATTCATAAATGGTATTTAAATAAGACAGATGATATATGTAACGAGAATGATTAAAAATTTTACCAGGACACTAGGAAAGGGGCCCCCCCCCCACCCCCAAAAGGGGGGGGGTGGTCTTGTCATAGATTAAGGCTTAAAGTGTGTTGTTAAAACGTGTGAGGACCGCTGGTGGCTGGTCTAAGGGTTTAGGGAGAATATGTTTCTTCTTATGACCCAATTTCTCTTGGACCAAATATTCTTGGGACCAAAAGGACGTGAACCAATTAGTAGTTTCCACGCCAACAGGCCAACCCAAAAAAAAAAGCAACGAAAGGTACAAGAACGATGGCAATGGTTGGACGGGAGAATAAGAGGTTTAGTCGATCCGAAATTCAAAGTGAGCAAGCCCACAGAATGATTCATTCACGATGATTCCATTCACCATGAAGTAAAATCTCTCGATAATACATTCCCAGAAATAAGTAGCAACCTAAGTGTGTCTCTACCCAAAACAAGCAAAAGTCTCTTAGGATAGAATGAAATTATATAATTTTTCATGTACCTACAATTAAACAATGAATAAAAAGAAGTTTTTCGGTTGATATTGACCAATTCGAGGAAGTTTTAAATCGCCCAAAGTCCAAAAAACCAAATAATATCTCTAAATGGTTGAATGAACTCTAAATCCAGATTAATACAGAACAAAAGATGAGTTGAGCGATAAGAAAAATACAGATGACTGTCTCTGCCTAAGATATAATATTACGTGGTATATTCACTCATGCATAGATTGGATCAATATTAGTGGTTAACACCATTGCCTTTGGAGAGGTCAAGGGTTCGATCCTCACTCCTTGCAAGGCTGGAGGTCCTTTTCTACCTTTGGTAGAACCGGAAGCGGCCTCTCTACCTTAGATAGGGGTATGGCTGTCTAAATCTCAACCTCCCCTCCTTACACAGGGAAGACCAGGTATTGCGAGAACCCATAAACCGTGGGAAGACGGTATTAGGTGATTACACCTTTCATTTACTAGGTATATTCACAATTTTATCCTTAATTACACAGGTTCTATAACACATAGATAATAAAGAATGTTGTTGGGAGTTATCGGCAGGTCCATCTATTTATTTATTTACCATCTTTTTTAATTTACAAGATTTCCCAACCTCAAAAACAATGAACACTCTAGCATCGGAAAAACGACTATATTAGCTGGAATAATGTTCCAAATATTCACGGAGGAAACAAACAATGCAATTGTTAAAAGGATGCAGTGACAAGTATTATAGGACTAAAAATGTTGGGAATAGCCCTTCGGAATATGGTTTGCCGAGGGTCTGTTGCAAATTCTGTTGGTGGTGTTGTTGTTACGGGGCGTTTGCGGCAATGGGTCGAGTTTGGTTTGAGGGGTTAGGACGTGTCGGTTCAACATGTGTGGTTTTAAGTCGGTATTTAGTAGTTGATACATTTAGCGTACTTTCTCCGTTTCTTGATCACCATTATTGTTTCACATATCAGTACAACATGGGTAGTTTTAGTTGATGCCCATGTTGGTCATGTTGTAGTAATGGGTTGTAGGCTTAGCTTGTCGGTTGTCACTATTGTAAGTTTTAAGATAAAAGTTTTGGTCGCTATGGTCTTTTTAGTGTGTCTGTGTTATTAGCACTCTTACGTTATTTGAATTTTTTTTTAAAGTGTTTGGTACATCGTAATGAGAGTAGGAATGGAAAAGATCATTACGACGAAATGAGAAAATTATGTTTGTTTATAATTACGGAATGCATGACGTTTTACATGTAATTCAATTTTTCAATCAACACCACCATTTTCATTCATTAAGGGTCCCTTGTTTTTTTCATTACATCTTGTAATGGAATCATAATTACAAAAAAGACCTTTATTAACTACCTACCAAACTAAAAAAATATATCACCAAAGGCTATTTTAGTTATTTTTTTTATCCGATAACATTCACATTCTATCATTACTTCCAAAAATAATTATTGATCGCAATGCGTCATCTCCATTTCTTCATTTATTTATTTACGGGACGTTCATTACATTTCCGTCAATACTTCCATTTCATAGTTACCAACAGACCCTTATTGTTTTTGTATGATCGGTCCGCAACATAGTATTCTTAAGATGTATTTTAATTACTGCTCTCCGTTTTTTTTAAGTTTGTAATTAACATTTAAATTTATTTATTTATTTTTGTAATAGACAATTGACAGTTTTATGAATGATAAATATAGAGGGTTTGTTTGGCTTAATTGCTTGGTTTTTGTTTGTGTTTTAGGCATGTCAATAAACACTAGTGTTAGGATCATATTCTTAGTAGTAGACAATATCTGATCCAATACAATGATCAAACAGGGAGTTTAGACAAGATTAAAATGGTGAGCCTTTTGATGTATGGAAGTTTTCTCGTTTACAATCATCTCAAATACGTGGATACATATATATATATACTTCTCTTATATATAGAGAAAGTTCACAGAAGCTTCCTAGAATATTGTTTCTTAAAAGTCTCTTTTCATTGATCTTCTAAGAAACTATAATTCTAGATTTTCCTTAAGTTTCTACAAAAAGGACCCAAAATTTATATAGATCAAAAATACTAATCATACCCTTAGAGCTAACATTTCAAACATATAACAATCTCAACCTTGAATTTAGCTCCTAAGTAGGTCCCGTACTTCCAATTATCAATATTGAGCAAATCTAAACAGTGACGAAACTTGCTCAAAGGAACGGTTTAGGATAAAAAACATCCGCAGGATTGTCTTTAGTTGCCAATCTTTCTTCACACTTTGATTCTTCTTTCGGAACGAATGAAGTGATATCGGACATCAATGTGTTTTTTGTTCCGGTCATGGTAAACTTGGTTCTTTAGCAACAGATAGCACTCCTGCTTCAACAAAAAACACGATCGCTTGATCTTGAGGGAAACCAGTCTTCAATCAGACCTTTCAACCAAATTATCACTTTCCTTAGCTGCCTCTGTTAACCTATATACTCCGATTCCGGTAGTAGATAAAGCGTACCGATGGTTGTTTTATGTAGCTTTCCACTAATTAAAATTTACCGAACTTCCAATAGTTGAACACATATCCTGTTTTGGATCTTCTTAGCATTCAAGATCAGCAGAATATAGTTCCGAATCTGAGTTAATGGCAACCCTAATATTCACGATCACCACCATAAATGAGGCCAACATCAGATGTCCCTTTCAAATAACAAAAAATGCGTTTCACCGCATTCTAATGCTCTTTTCCGTGATGAGCCATATATCATGACACAACACTCATCGCTGAGCTATATCCGGCCTTGTACAAAACCATAACATACATCAAACTTCCAACAGCACTAGCATATGGTATTCAGGACATATACTCTATCTCTGACTCATTTTAAGGTGCGTAAGCACTAGATAAACGAAAATTGGAACCGGAGAAAAGAAAGGAGTATTTACTGCTTTTGCCGAACTCATTGACAAAGAGTAGAAATAATCTTCTCAATGTAACTTTTCTTTTATTTTGTGATAGAAAAGCTTTTCCATGTTTTCTGTCTAGAATTCATTTTCAGGCCAAAATCTTCGTGCTCGCTCACAAATCTTTAATATATAACTCCAGTGTTGAGAAGGTTCTTCATATTCTAATCTCTCCTAATCTTTTGCTGCTTGCTACAGACGCATATCATCAACGTACAAGAGTAGGTGTAGACTAAGTTGATCCGACGGTGCATTTTTTGATAGGAAAAAAACAGTAATAAAGCACCTTCTACTAAAACCATGCTGCCACAATAAGATCGTCATATTTCTTGTACCACTGTCTCGGCGACTGTTTCAATACCATAGAGAGATTTATCGGATCTTACAAACATAGGTCTTCTCACTGCCCATGAAACAACGAGCCTTCGGTTGGACTTCATATAATCTCTTCTTCAAGGTCACATGAAGGAATTGCAGTCTTTTACAGTCTATTTGTTCCATATTCCAAGTCATGATTGTGCTATAAGGATAGTAACACACGAAATAGATGTATGACGTACCATGGGGGAGAAAAATCTCATTGTAATAGATTCTCCTTTTGCTAAATCCCTTCGCGACCAAAAACGTGGCTCTTGATAGAATGTTGTCCGAGCCCGGATAAGACGGTTTTCATCTTGAAACCATATTACTTCCATAAGCTTTTCCTTCCTTCTGGAAGTTCACAATGCCCATTATTGTTTCTTTATTAGAGATTCAATCTCTTCACCCATAAGCCGCACTCCACATATCATATCGAATCTTTAGAAGTTAATAGCTTCTTGATAAATCGTGGCCGGTTCAATGGGGGACTCCACACTCTTCCGCTACTTGCAATTGCGTATGCGACATAGTTATGAAAACCGAAGACGACTAGGAGCTTTTTGCATCTTACACGGGGTTCTATCAAGACTACTAGCACCTATATTGGCTCTTGTTCCAATGTGCTGATTTTGGAGGATCTAGTGAATTTTGTTACATCGTTGGTCCGTAGTATTCTTTTTTTTTTTATTTTTTTTGGAACTTCGTGATCCACGTACTCCCACCTGTTTAAGAACGGCTCCACCTTTTCGGATGCACACTCTTTTCAAACTTCGATTCAACGAATCTGGCTTTTTTAACGAAACAAGTGATCCTAGTCAAATGTCACATCTCGGATAGAATGACTCTTCTTCTCCGATGGTGACCAAATTCGATAAGCCTTTAACCCGTCTACCGTTCCCAACTAAAAATTGCACTTCTATTGGCCTCGGATTTAAACTTACCTATCAATAACATGATAATACGCGGGGCATCACTAAAACAAGACAGCTTTGTATAAATTCTGCAGGTTTCCGGTCCAAATTTCAATTCGGGGTTCTTGCATCAATAGCGGTGGCAGGAGCACATGTTGCTAGATAGCAAGTTGTTTAGTGCTTCAGCCAAAAAACTTCTATCGAATCACGGCATGCAACTGTACGCAACCGAGTTCTTTCTAACAGTGTCTGTTTCATTAGTTCAGCTACCCGTTTTGTTGAGGAGGTGTAAACGAAACAGTGTAATGCATAAACATTTCCTTCATTCTCGACTCTAAAAGGCTTTCAAATATCTCTAGAACACAAAAATTCCAAAACATTACGGTACGAGACGCTTAATCTTTCCTTCCAGTTTGGTTTTCAATCAGTTTCTTCCAATGCTTTGAATTGCTCTCAAACGCTCTCTTGTGTTGCATAAATTAACACCCACGTCATTTTGAGAAATCATCAATGATTGAGAGAAAAATACCGCGCCGACCACGAGAGAAGGTACCTCGAGATGGCCACAAACCAATCAGACATGAAGATTCTCGGAGAGTACATTTTGTTTGATGAATTGCTTACACGTGAATACTAACCCCACTTTAGTTTTCCCTTAACACAATGCTCACAAAAAATCCAAGTTATGCAACTTTGTGTGTTGTCAAAGGAGTCATCGGCTTACTCAAAATGACATTGCCTTCTCACTCATATGTCCAAGAAGCATATGCCACAACTATGTTCAAATCTGAATTACTCCTCTGTACACGAAAAAGAAGCACGACACTGGTGATTTTTTCACCTTGTAAAGTGTAAAGAGAAGAGTTACCTTTAGTTGCTTTCAAACCACCAAAGCCTCCTTTTCGAAAACACGAAGAATCACCTTCTTCACTAGTGTATTTGAACCTTTCGAGTCGAACACATCGAGCGAGATCAGATTTTTCTTGAGTTCTGGAACATGAGAACAATCGGTAGAGCGTTCTAACAAATCCATCATGCATTATAATATGAATTGTTCAGATTCACTACAACTTTGCTTGGTGACTCATTGGACCTAAAGACATGCGCCGCCATCATACTCGACATATGTCACGAACCAATCCCGGTTTGGGATTCATATGAAAGACAAGAAGATCCATGTTCCAAGCAAGTGGTTAACTTTATTAGTCAACAACTGACTATACCACTCGCGTTTTCCGAAACCGAGTCATCTTTAGCAACTGCGGCTAACTGGCTTCTCCTTGAACTTAGGACATGGGTTCTTCCAGTGGCCTTCCTTATGGCATATTATAATCAAATGTCTTGCAGGATTTGACCCTCGAGATCTCGACTTCGATCTATCTTTATATTTCCTTTTCCTTTGCCGCTTTGTTGTTCGATTTGCCTGCATCTACTTGCTCGTTTTTAATTGACAAGCCAAGGTTGTTGAGGGATTCCGAAATTACTGATGCATGATGACGAAGGCTATCGGGAATGTAAACCGGCTCAACTCTTCCAAAGTAATAGTCCTCTTACCAACAACAAGGAATTCCACAAAGTTCTCATACGAGGGTTCGTAATGAAAAACAAGCAGAATAAGAGCAGCATCATCTCATCAATCTGGACATCAAACATCTCTTCAATCCTATTAGGATGGAATTCAAAGCATCAAGATGATCTAGTTAATGCCGAGCCCCTCTTTCAATCCGCATGATAAACAACCATTGCTTGAGGTAACAAATTTTCGTCAACGACTTGGTCCATGTAAAGCTTTTTAGTTTCTTCTACACCACACGCTGCCGTTTCCCTCATCCGCACCTCGTAAAGACTCATCCGAATAAAAGATAGCAAAATAGTATGAGATGTCGCCTTTTCATCTAGTGAGTTGAATTTGGCATCGGGACATATCAGCACGGTTTTTTGCGGGACCGGCTAGAGGTGCCCAAACTCCTTGTTGCTTCAATAAGGCTCGAACTTTACTCGCCACAAACTGAAGTTGCTTTTGATATTGATCTTCTCAACAACCACTAACCGTCGTTGATGGCATGACAGAGAGGTCTTTTTTTTCAAAACAAGCCCGGTTTTCACAAAATTTACTAATGTTCTCTAACCTCCCTCGATACAAATTCTGATCCTTTTTGTCTACAAACCTCAAATATCTGATCTTGATTTCTCCTACCTTCAACACGATCGAACAGCAAACACCAAACACAACGAAAGAACAGATCCAAAAATGATATCAAGAAAAGTGAATTCTGAAATCAACCAGAAGCTTGATTAAACACGATCTATCGCGGTCAGCTTGATACCAATTTGTTATTTAGGATCAGATTCTAGAGCTAGACACATATCAGATCATATACATTGATCAAACAGGCGGGAGTAAGTTTAGGACAGACTTAAAAATGGTGAGCCTTTTGTTGTATGGAAGTTTTCTCTTTTTCAATCATCTCATATAAAAGGAACAATATATAATATTATATATATATATAGAGAAACTTTCCAGAAGCTTCCTAGATATGTTTCTTAAGTCTCTTTTCTAGACTCTTCTTAAGAAACTATCTATCTAGAATATTCCTTAAGTTTCTACCAAAAAGGACCAAAATATCCTTTAGATCAAAAATTACTAAACTACCCTTAGAGCTAACATTCAAACATCTAACAACTAGTTTATCAAGCTGTTTGTAGCTTGAGGTTAATGTGATATCTCAGCCACATTGCATCTGTACTTAATTGTTTTTTTTTTTGTCTAATTTATTTTTCGGGGTAACATTTTATCAACAAAAAAGAAAATAAGACGGGTTTGTGACGAGGCGGTCATCCCCATCCTTACCAAAGTCATCCTCTAACCCGCCATGATCCCCATTGGAGATCTACTCCGGCACCCTGTTCTCATTGGGATTTTATCGTGATGTTTTATATCGACGCGATTTTCAACCAAACCCGTACTATTTGACGTTTATTATTATTTTTATATGTTTCATGCAACAACTTGAAGAAATGATACCATACCCTGATCATCAATTACGCACTAGACCGGTTAAGTTTACAATGGTAGTATAAAAAATTGAAATTATTAAGTTGCACCGTTCTAAATTACAACTTCACTTAAAAGCATGACGCAAAAAAAACGCTTTTTTTAATTAGAATTTGCAAATCTTACGAGTGAAAAACCAAAAAATATTAGACACATTATTATTGACATATCATAAATATTGCCATCGCAATAAATGTAGAATAATGTATGATTATAGATTTTATTTGCTTTGGGTGGGGCGATGACGAGATGCTACCACCCCCGCTACCGCCGTATCCATATTAAATCATCGTTTAAGCCTCAAAACAATACTTTTTTAATCTGATTAAGCAAGTCTCGCTCTTAGGGGTGAGCATCGGGTCATAACTGACCCAAACTAACTAAAACCGAAACTGACCCGAAACCGATTAATGGATTTTTGCAAACCGAGAACCGAACCGATTGAACCCTAATAGAACGAACCGTAAACCGAATAAACTCGGGTTCGGTTAGTACTTCGGAAACCGACCTAAAAGTAGGGTTTGAGCCGACGACCGAAAAACCGAACTGACTAACGAAAATTCATATCCAAAACCGAAAACCGAACCGAATAAGCTCGGCTCGGCTCTGTTTGTAGGGTCGGGTCGGTTTTTGGTTCACTTTGCTCAGCCCTACTCGCTCTGTCTCAATTAGTTTGGATTATGGATTGTAAATAAACCCAATTAATTAAGCCAAGCCCACCAAAATCTAATCCACACCGCTTACACCCCCAATTTTATCAATAAAAAAATCAAAAATAGTATGTACATCTAAACTAAAAACCATACTCTTTCATTGGTATCGCATACACGGTCTCACCGACTTTACATTCTACCCTTGGTTACCGGATTTTGGATTTTTATTAACATTTAGAGTTAGTTCATTTTTGGTCCTTGTGGTTTGGTGCATTTTTATAACTTTGGTCCAAAAATAAAAAAAAAGTTTGGTTTTTTGGTCCAAAATACATGTTACGGTCACTTTTGGGTCCAAAAGGAAACATAGTTTCGTTACCCTTTTGGACCAAAAGCATTAGTTTCGGTTCTCTTTTAGTCCAAAAATTTTTAGTGCCTATTCAAGGGATTGGACTAAAAGTGGACAGGGATAACTATTGTTTTTGGACCAAAAAGTGAACCTTTTTTGAATTTTGGACCAAAAGTGAACTCGCTCAAACCAAAAGGACCAAAAAAATGTATTAACTCTTAACTTTATTATTAGCAGTTTAAGAATTACACATAATTTTTTACTCTTAATTTACTAACTATATTAATTAGTGTTTGTATTTATATGTTATCCTTAGAAGGTTAATATGGTAAATGTTTCGAGAAAAGTTAATTTTTGTGACGGAAGGAGGGAGGGACTAGTTTTTTAGGATTCCGGCATTGGAATTTGAAGGTGTGTAGGGGGTTTTTTGTTAAGTAAACACAATAGTTAATTATTCATCAGTTTTACAGGAACATAAAATAGGACTAAATCAAGCGATATATAAGAGCAAAGGGGACAAAATCATAAACATAAGAGCAAACAAGCAAGAACGCCAAACGGCAAAAGGAAAACGCACGAAAAGAAAAGGGCCTAAAGGCAAAGTTAAAAACAAGACCCAAGAGAGCAACAAGTTCATTAAGCAAGGACAAAACTAACAGGACATAAGGGTGGCTACTAACATCCTATAAAGCCTAAAGGGACACTAGCTATGGTAAATCAAAACCTAAAACGCAAGAGGCAAAAGCTGTACTAAGAAGCTCCTAAATGCCTTAATGCACAAAAATACTTCAAAACCTCAACAACACTATAAACTTTAACTTACTGATTTTGGTTTATGTTTTTAAGGTGAGTCGGGATGTCTTTGTGGTCTAATATGTCTTTATCATGGAGATTTGAAGTGTGGTTGTGTTTTTCCTAGGATATCATGGGTCGTATAATCTTTTAAACTATTCATTGTCGCATTATATCGGTTCTACATTAATATTAAACACTCACCCCTTGAATTTCTCTCAATCTCAATTAACTTAATGTTCAACAAACTTATGCAATCAATCAATAAAATGCTTACAGGAATTTATTGAAACAAAACTCAATAACATGATTATTATTTTAAGTTTGTCTCCCTATTTTTTACAAGCTTACGGATTATTTATAATATAATTGGTGAATTCACTTGCACATTTTTTAACTCCATTTATTAAAAAAAATGGTTAAAGCATAACCTTTCAAAGGGTCTTATTTAACACAAAACTCCTTTCGGTGTATTATCTTATAAGATCTACAATTAAAAAAAAGGATATAATTAAAATATACAATAAATAAGATGAATGGATGGCGGCTGTGATTAGATTTATTAGGCTTATGGTTGAAGGAGAAGAAAAATTGAATGTATGGGGGTCAGATGTGAAGGATAAGAGGGGGAGTGTGGTATTATTTTTTAAAGGTTTTATTAGTATCAATTTAGATTGAGTATATGTTTAGGTTATCAATAAAAACCTTACAATAGAACTTACTCCATTCCCTTTTTGGGAACAAGTGTAAATTATAATTTTCTTTTTCTTCATTGCCTCACCATATAATTATTAAATTAAACAATAATTTATTTAAAGTCTATTTTTTTTGATAAGATTTTAGGCATACAAATCATTTTTCATTTAGATTTAGTATAGTATACGAAATACTTAAAATACTTTTTAGTAAAATATTTAATTTTCAGTCTTTTAGTATTTAATTTCCACTTGTCAATTGTTTATTTTGTTTTTATTTTTAGAACTTTAATAGATATAGATTCTTTACTATATTGATAAAGAAGACATTGGACACTTTTTTTTTGTTTTGCGTAAATGTTGACTTTTCGATCACATGGACATTTATCAAACGCCAACCTAAATTTTTATTTAAATTGCAAATGTTGACTCTTTGATGACCTGTCATTTATCAATACCCTGACGTATTTTTTAATTAAATGCAGGGTTTTAAAAAGAACCTAGCAAGTTTCAACATGGAATGCTTTTCATAATGAAGCAACAACCCAACCACTAGTAGGCACTATTTTTGTTTAACTTTATCAAAAGCCAAAATAAATGACTAATATATAAAACATTCAAATCACTAATGAAAGTTTATTATTGTGACAAATACGATAACAACACTAATTGCAATCTTCTCTATAAAGAAGTTCATAAATTATAAGTTTATATTCATTTTAACGCTATTGTATCAACATTTTACTACTTTTATCTAAGGATTTTGTATTTTTATGCTAAATTATGACATCATTTTTTACAAACTTCGATTATGTATTTTATAACGTGAATTTATCTACATTTTAACTCCGTTTATTATCCAAAAAAAAATCTTCAAACTAGCCGTCCATCGGACGGGCCTTGAATCTAGTATATATAAAAAGACCATTAAAGCTTTATACTAAAAATAAAAAAATACTTTTTATACTCCAAAATATTTTTTTTGTTAAATATTTATGTAATTTTTTTTATAAATAAATGGTGTAATTCGGGTTATTCGGGTCAACCTGAAAACGGAACCGAATTCAAATTCGGTTTTCGGTTAAATTCTAGTTCGGTTCGATTTAATTCAGTTTGACCAAAAAAAAATTCCAAACAAACCGATAACCGAACTGATCGCCACTCCTAAGTTATCTATACTTTAAACCAGGCCCGTTTTGGTCCGGCCCATATCACAACCAATTCTGGACGGAACGGAACCAATTCTTTGTTGACTCACCAACATAAAACAACAAGCCTTGAACAAGTTCCATTTATTCTCAGAGGTATGATCTCTTTAATCTTTAGCTTTTCGTTTCGTATATTATAATTCAAACTGTTTATAAATTTAATTTAATCCATGTTATTTATCGTTTTACTTGAGGAGCTCTATTGTTGCTTATTAGGTTTTGTTCATTGTAACCTAATTTTATATTTTGGGTATTCATATCACCATCTTTCTTTAGGTAAATATCGACGAGTATTGAACTTGTTTGCGACTTGTATAGAAAATATATTACTCCATCCATCCCAAAATAATTGTCCCCGACAATAAACACACAGTTTAAGGAAAACATAATCGTTACTGTTTAATACTCTCTTACTTTTTGCATAATGACAGTTTTACCCTTAACTAATTGTAGTGTTTAATCTACTACTGTTATGGTTTAAGCTCTTAGTACTTGGGGATATATTTGTTGGTAAGTGCTAGTTGACTTGAGTTGTCTTTGCGACATAATTGTTGGTTGTCGTTTGTGTTCGATACTAAGACCATGATTTGTGACTTTTGAACAACATAAGTGAAAATGTAGGTTTTGTTGTTCTAGGCTTCTACGGGTTTATCTTAGTAGGAATTGATTCTTTTCAAGTACATAACAATTATAATATTTTTTAAATGGTTAATCATGTTGGCTTCTTATTATAGCGTACTATTACAAGAGTCATGGATATGCTTAAATAAAAGTTAACATGGTGCACAAAATCGCATTAGGTTTCCAAGGGTTACACAATGAGAGCATGTATGACCAATAATAGCTTAAACCATAAAATAAACTTATGTACTAAATAATCACATAAAAAGAGCTCATCAAAACCCCTAGAGCACATGAGCCTAACTTATCCAAACACTACAATGGACTTCTTTTTTTCTTTCTAAAAATCATAACAAGGTAATGTAAGGGGCTTTCAATCGTTATTGACAACCCTTGGTTGTAGCTCTAATGCCCTCTTTTTTTATTTTTTGAACCCTTGGTTGTAGCTTTAATGCTTTCTCTTCGTTTTTTTTCTAATCATGTTATTTAAGTTGCAATATGTTTTGGTAACCTATCAGAAATTTGAATACCTATACAAAATTAAGTTGTAACCGTACCTGAGCGAAAGTCTAAAGAAACAATTGATTGGCCAAATATCTTAACATTTGAACTAAAACTCATGGCGGTATGTTTTCTTTTGTTGTGATTGTACTTCTCAAACCTTAAAAACTTGTTTAATATTTATAGTTGTATTTAAAAACTAACTAAATACTTTAAAACTTAAAAAACCTTTAAAGTTGGCGTCGGTCTCAGGTGGTTGGTCTCGTTGTTTATCGCCGACACGGTGGAAGGACGGCGAATGTGGAGAGGTTTTCCGGCGAAGCTGCTGCGTCAGCGACCTTTCCGGCGACGCTGTGCCTTTTTCCGGCGAATAAGCTGATTTTTTCCCGTGTCGCTGTGACTTTTCCTGCTTGTAAAAAAACGCAAAAATATTAGGAAATACTTATAACTACATTTAGAAACTATACATCTACATTTATATAAATTATATAGATCTATAAAAAAAATACCCTCAAAACTTAATTAACAGTCGAGATCTATATAAATAATAAAAAAATACCTTAAGCTTAAGTTTGATTTTCGATGGTAGTATTTTTGAGGTCCGACGGTGGCGGTAGAGATGATGACCTGTGGTGGTGACGTCGGCAGTTGTGGGAGTGTTTTTTTTAGTGTGTTTTTTAACTGAGATGTATTATTGCGTGGATGAAAATTGTTGAATTGTTTAAAGGGCCAAATGTATTAGGGCCGTTAGATCAAAATTAATACCACGTGTCAGTTGTTTAAGATTTTTGGTTGAAGGATTTGTTTTTCAAAACCTTGTTATATATAAGTAGTAGATAGATAGATATAAATATATAAAAAAATTATATATATTTATATAAATTCGGTTTTCGGTTCAGATTGTCAAACTCATATTCAGCCCGAAAACCGAATTTGTATTCGGTTCGGTTTTAGCGACTTCAGTTCGGTTCGGTTTTGATTTCGGTTTTTCTGCTCACCCTAAGATAACTGAAACTTTAAAACTTTTACAACGGATGAGTAAAATTAATTCGCTTAAAAAAATTACCGAACTAAAAACCAAATTCAAACTCGGTTTGGTTTTTTTATTAACCCGATTAACCTAAATTAAATAATTTATATTTTTTTAATTATTTAATTATATAGATTCTTATCATAAACATATTTCAAGTTTAATAAGTGTTATATTTATACTTGAAAAGTATGTTAGGGGTTTTTTTATGTATATAAATATATAAAAGATATATATATATATATATGGATATGGATTCGGTTTTCGGTTCGATTAACATTTTGTCATAACTATATCCAAACCAAAAGTCGAATACATAATTCGGTTCGATTTTGACATATTTGGTTCGGTTACAAGTTCTATTCGTATTTATTCGGTTCGATTCGATTTCAATATTCGCTTCCCGTGAATATTACCCGAGTTATATGAACACCCCTAAGTTAAACTTTTAAACGGGATAAATATGATTTATATTTGTTTTTTCATTTCTTAAATTGCAAAATTGTTTATGTGATTGTTCATATTGCATACACAACTTTTTACTTAAAGATCGGCCTACCTCAAAGTAAAATGTAAACCCCGGCTGACCCAGTTGGTTCTATCAATTGAACCGTGAACCGAGCTAGTCACCAAAAGCCGGTTTTGAAAAGAGAAGTGAACTAAGAGCTCAGTCAGGTTGATTAGAAAACCTATTTTTATTTAAAGCTATCAGAATGTCTAATACTTATGTTATTTTATTTGGAAGCGGAGGAATTTGATTTGTAAAGGGGAGTCATGGGTATCGGAATGAGTTTGTTCAGTCTACCACTTTTGACGGGTTCAAATAATGAATCGAGTTCCTCTAAATTTTGTTCTGGAACCATGATAGATCAGATGTATGTTTGTGAGTTGCTGCACACGTTATATAGAATCTAAATACTTAACTATTTATCTTATTGGAAACTAGTGTTCCATCCCGTCCGTTGACGGTTTTCTTAATAGTATGATTTATATTTAAAAATCGTAAAATATGTTTAAGTTTCAAATGCACATCAATTATTGCATAACGCATCCAGTTTGCGATGGTAAATCTTAACGGAATCATAAAAAACAATGTGTTGTTTATCTTACGTGTTTGAGAATTTCATATGTATTAACCAATTAAAATTACTTATTACAAAAACTCATAAAAAAAAAGTTTTAGTTGCTACTAAGTAATTAAATGCTAGAGTTGTTGGTAGTAAGTGGTATTCTGGAGGGTTTGTTCAACTAATTAATCATAGAATGAATCGATAATTAAAACTTTAGCAAAATATACAAAGTACACAACATATTATACAAAAGAATATTACACCATTAAGTCTTATCATAGTAGACAGAGAAGAAAAGGGGGAAATGGAAAGAGAGAAAGAAAAGAAAAGAGGAGAAGGGAAAGGAATGGAAAAAAGAGGGAGGAGAGAGAGGAAAAAAGAAAAGAAAAGAAAAACTACATTGATGTAAAGAGCCCTATTACTTGCACATGAAATGGAAATCGAAACTAATTAACTTGCACTTGATGTAAAAAGACCTTTAACTACTTGATTGTATAGGCTATTTAACTTGTATATGCCTGAACGTGTAACCATATCGTAAAAGCAAAAGAAAACGATTATGTCCGTGGGAAAGTCGTGGGTAATTTCCTACAGATTTCCCACCAAGTTGAATAAGTCCGTGGGAATAATACGTGTGTAAATACCCACAGGATTTCCACAAAAATATCATTCTTTACGTTTCTGCCTACTTACACATTCTCACGTTACTTAGTATGTCTATATATGTGTTTTAGTTTTCATATTATATGTGTTTGTTTATTAATGTAACTATTCATGTGAGTATCGCAAGTGTACGTGTTGGTTTAGGTATAACAAATCATTACGTATGTATGAATATCTACACGTGTGTGTTTCACATGTCCGTTTATGACATTCATTGTATCGATAGATGTTTTGTTTGTAAGTATACGAACTTGTTATATGCACTGAACGCGTTGTAACCATATCGTAAAAGCAATGAAAAGATTATGTCAGTGGGGAATTGTTCGTGTGGTCATTTCCACAGATTACCTTCACCAAAGTTGATAAATCGTGGAAATACGTGTGTAAATACCCACGGATTTCCCACACAAATATCGTCTTTATGTTTTTGCATAGTTACATTCTCACGTTACTTAGTATGTCTTCATATGTGTTTGTAGTTTGATATTATATGTGTTTGTTTATTAACGTAACTATTTATGTGAGTATCGTAAGTGTACGTGTTGGTTTAGGTATAACCTTTCGTGTAACAAATCATTACATATGTATGAATATCTACACGTGTGTGTTCCACATATCCGTTTATGACATTCATTGTATGCATTTATGTTTAGTATGTAAGTATACGGACGTGTATATGCCTGAACGTGTAACCATATCATAAAAGTAAAAGAAAACGATTATGTCCGTGGGAAAGTCGTGGGTAATTTCCCACAGATTACCTACCAAGTTGATAAATGTGTGGGAAATACGTGTGTAAATACCCACTGATTTCCCACACAAATAATGTCTTTATGTTTCTGCTTATTGCAAATGACTTTAAGTTGAAAAACATGGCAAAGTACATTGAGGAGCCACTGCTACAAAAACAGCTTTTACCCACGGACTTTTCCCACGGAAAAAATCTCGTGTGAAATTTCCCACGGAATACCCACAAATTACCCACTGAATTGGTGTAAATTGTTGACCATGTTTTCGTGTGAAATCCGTGGCAAATTTCCCACAGATTTGCCACGGCTACAGATTTCCTACAGATTTCCCACAGATTTTGACTATCGTTTGTTAATTTACACGTGGCAAATTTCACACAGATTTGCCACTATTCTTGTTGATTCGACATCCGTGGGAAAATTGTGGCAAAGTTGATAAATCCGTGGGAAATCCGTGTGTAAATACCCACAGATTTCCCACAAAAATATCGTCTTTATGTTTCTGCCTAGTTACACATTCCCACGTTACTTAGTGTGCCTATATATGTGTTTTTAGTTTCATATTATATGTGTTTGTTTATTAACGTAACTATTCATGTGAGTATCGCAAGTATACGTGTTGGTTTAGGTATAACCTTTCGTGTAACAAATCATTACATATGTATGAATAACTACACGTGTGTGTTCCGCATATCCGTTTATGACATTCATTGTATGGATTGATGTTTAGTATGTAAGTATATGAACTTGTATACGCCTGAACGTGTAACCATATCGTAAAAGTAAAAGAAAACGATTATGTCCGTGGGAAAGTCGTGGGTAATTTCCCACAGATTACCCACCAAGTTGATAAATCCGTGGGAAATACGTGGGTAATTTCCCACAGATTTCCCACAAAAATACCGTCTTTACGTTTCTGCCTACTTACACATTCCCACGTTACTTAGTATGTGTTCATATGTGTTTGTAGTTTAATATCATATGTGTTTGTTGATTAACGTAACTATTTATGTGAGTATCGCAAGTATACGTGTTAGTTTAGGTATAACCTTTTGTGTAACAAATCATTACGTGTGTATGAATATCTACACGTGTGTGTTCCACATGTGCGTTTATGACATTCATTGTATGCATTGATGTTTAGTATGTAAGTATACGAACTTGTATACGCCTGAACGTGTAACCATGTCGTAAAAGTAAAAAAAACGATTATGTCCGTGGGAAAGTCGTGGCTAATTTCCCACAGATTACCCACCAAGTTGATAAATCCGTGGGAAATACGTGGGTAATTTCCCACAGATTTCCCACAAAAATATCGTCTTTACGTTTCTGCCTACTTACACATTCCCACGTTACTTAGTATGTGTTTATATGTGTTTGTTGATTAACGTAACTATTTATGTGAGTATCGCAAGTATACGTGTTGGTTTAGGTATAACCTTTTGTGTAACAAATCATTACGTGTGTATGAATATCTACACATGTGTGTTCCACATGTGCGTTTATGACATTCATTGTATGCATTGATGTTTAGTATGTAAGTATACGAACTTGTATACGCCTGAACGTGTAACCATATCGTAAAAGTAAAAGAAAACGATTATGTCCGTGGGAAAGTCGTGGGTAATTTCCCACAGATTACCCACCAAGTTGATAAATCCGTGGGAAATACGTGGGTAATTTCCCACAGATTTCCCACAAAAATACCGTCTTTACGTTTCTGCCTACTTACACATTCCCACGTTACTTAGTATGTGTTCATATGTGTTTGTAGTTTAATATCATATGTGTTTGTTGATTAACGTAACTATTTATGTGAGTATCGCAAGTATACGTGTTGGTTTAGGTATAACCTTTTGTGTAACAAATCATTACGTGTGTATGAATATCTACACGTGTGTGTTCCACATGTGCGTTTATGACATTCATTGTATGCATTGATGTTTAGTATGTAAGTATACGAACTTGTATACGCCTGAACGTGTAACCATGTCGTAAAAGTAAAAGAAAACGATTATGTCCGTGGGAAAGTCGTGGGTAATTTCCCACAGATTACCCACCAAGTTGATAAATCCGTGGGAAATACGTGGGTAATTTCCCACAGATTTCCCACAAAAATACCGTTTTTACGTTTCTGCCTACTTACGCATTCCCACGTTACTTAGTATGTGTTCATATGTGTTTGTAGTTTAATATCATATGTGTTTGTTGATTAACGTAACTATTTATGTGAGTATCGCAAGTATACGTGTTGGTTTAGGTATAACCTTTCGTGTAACAAATCATTACGTGTGTATGAATATCTATACGTGTGTGTTCCACATGTGCGTTTATGACATTCATTGTATCGATAGATGTTTTGCATGTAAGTATACGGACTTGTAAATGCCTAAACGTGTAACCATATCGTAAAAGTAAAAGAAAATAATTATGTCCGTGGGAAAGTCGTGGGTAATTTCCCATTGATTACCCACCAAGTAGATAAATCCATAGGAAATACGTGTGTAAATACCCACAGATTTCCCACAAAAATATCGTCTTTATGTTTCTGCCTGCTTACACATTCCCACGTTACTTAGTATGCCAATATATGTGTTTTTAGTTTCATATTATATATGTTTGTTTATTAACGTAACTATTTATGTGAGTATCACAAGTGTACGTGTTGGTTTAGGTATAACCTTTTTTGTAACCAATCGTTATGTATGCATGAATATCTGCATGTGTGTGTTCCACATGTCCGTTTATGACATTCATTGTATAACTAGATGTTTTGTATGTAAGTATACGGACTTGTATATGCCTGAACGTGTAACCATATCGTAAAAGTAAAAGAAAAGGATTATGTCCGTGGGAAACTCGTGGGTAATTTCCCATAGATTACCCACCAAGTTGATGAATCCGTGGGAAATACGTGTGTAAATACCCATAGATTTCCTAAAAAAATATCGTCTTTATGTTTCTGCCTACTTACACATTCCCACATTACTTAGTATGCCTATATATGTCTTTTTAGTTTCATATTATATGTGTTTGTTTATTAGCATAACTATTTATGTGAGTATCGCAAGTATACGTGTTGGTTTAGGTATAACATTTTGTGTAACAAATCATCACGTATGTATGAATATCTACACATATGTATTCCACATGTCCATTTATGACATTCATTGTGTCGATAGGTGTTTTGTATGTAAGTATACGGACTTGTATATGCCTGAACGTGTAACCATATTGTAAAACTAAAAGAAAAGGATTATGTCGGTGGGAAAGTCGTCTGTAATTTCCCATAGATTACCTACCAAGTTGATATATCCGTGGGAAATACGTGTGTAAATACCCCCAGATTTCCCACAAAAATATCATCTTTATGTTTTTACCTACTTACACATTCCCACGTTACTTAGTATGCCTATATATGTGTTTCTAGTTTCATATTATATGTGTTTGTTTATAAACATAACTATTCATGTGAGTATCGCAAGTGTATGTGTTGGTTTAGATATAACCTTTTGTGTAACCAATCATTACGTATGTATGAATATCTACACGTGTGTGTTCCACATGTCCGTTTATGACATTTATTGTATCGATAAATGTTTTGTATGTAAGTATACAGACTTGTATATGCCTGAACGTGTAACCATATCGTAAAAGTAAAAGAAAATAATTATGTCCGTGGGATAGTCGTGGGTAATTTCCCATAGATTACCAACCTAGTTGATAAATCTGTAGGAAATACGTGTGTAAATACCCATAGATTTCTCATAAAGATATCGTCTTTATGTTTCTGCCTGCTTACACATTCCCACGTTACTTAATATGCCTATATATGTGTTTTTAGTTTCATATTATATGTGTTTGTTTATTAACGTAACTATTCATTTGAGTATCGCAAATGTACGTGTTGGTTTAGGTATAACCTTTTGTGTTACAAATCATTACGTATGTATGAATATCTACACGTGTGTGTTCTACATGTCCGTTTATGACATTCATTGCAGCGATAGATGTTTTGTATGTAAGTATACGGACTTGTATATGCCTGAACGTGTAACCATATCGTAAAAGTAAAAGAAAACAATTATGTCTGTGGGAAAGTCGTGGGTAATTTCCCACAGATTACCCACCAAGTTGATAAATCCGTGTGTAAATACCCACATATTTCCCATAAAAATATCGTCTTTACGTTTCTGCCTACTTACACATTCCTACGTTACTTAGTATGCCTATATATGTGTTTTCCCCTATTTCTTTTTATGCGCTCCAACTTCGTTTGTGTACTCTACGCAACTTTGTCACATGAATTTGAATAACTTTTTAGTTTCCCTTATATACTCTACCAGATAGTTAAACAATACATAACCTTTTATATGTTCACTTCAGAAAAGTCTATTTTCAAGATCTCACTTAGATATGCTTTAAGTGATACTTTGTTTTTCGGCTTGCAAGTATCTCGTGAGTACATTTTCACAAACATTCCACAACACTCAGTTTGTTGTATTTTTTTATTTTGACTTTTATTTACTTGTTTTTTATGTTAATTATATACCCATTTATGATTATTCTTACAAGACACCATATGCGAATCATGCAGAGCAACTTGAGGCTGATGTATAGGAGTAATTAAGTCAAGTTTGACTAATGTAGTGTTGTTGTTATCAAAATTGACCTATGTTTTAATGTATAAACAGTTTGAATATGGTTATGGTATATAAATGTACTCCAGTTTATTGTTTCTGATGTGTTTCTTGTTGTTAATAATAACGATGAATGTTTTAGATGTTAATTACATACAAGCGTGGAACTCGTTTAGTCATGGTGCTGATTGTATGGGAGCAGCTTTAGTTGCATTGGGGCCTGAAACATTCTTGAAATTTCTACCTCTTAATGTAGAAGCACATAATCGACGTATGGCTTTTCCTATTCTGAAACAGAATATAGTGGGTGCTCGTTAAAGCTTTTTCAATGAATCATTACTGGATACGGTTCGAGTATTGAAGCTGAAATCTGCAAAGGTACCTGTATTCTTTTTTCGTTTGTGGTTCTTTTTCAATCAGTGTATTTAGTACTTACATGTTCACCTAAACCAGCATGAGCAAGAAGGCCGAATTCATTTGGCCAGGAGCATTGATGGATTTGTATACTCTATATGGTCTTTGTTGCCTTCGTTTTGCAACTTTCCTCTGGATACTGATGAGAGTTTCAAGAATTTTGAAAAGGCATTATGCCGTGCCCTTCAGGAACAACCTGATTTGCAAGGAGTAATATGTTCCAGCCTACAGAATCTTATTCGACAAAATAAACAAGTGATTGAATTGAGAACGCCTAATTTGGGACTTCAAATGTATTCCATGATCTTTATTCCAAATGTAGTATGCTCCACACAAATTTATATCAGAACTGCCACTTCCCATGCAGTACAAGGAAAACTAATAATAATAAAGTACGACTTTCGGTTACAATGATAGAGTTTAGTTAAAACCAAATTAAAGAGGTTAACATTTCCCGAATCGGTTTTAGTCAACCGGTCAACGAACCAGTTTTGACTAAAACCGGTTCAGTTAAATGTATGTTATATAGATTAATTTTTTTGGATCTGATGTATGACGACGGAGTAAATAATGATTAGGTTGATGGGTTTTTCGAAGGGCGGCGGCAAATGTTGAAATAAACATGGATGAGGCTCTCTATCTCCCACGCATTCACATCTACTTTTTTTATTAGTATTGGATTTCAATATTGTTCAAGGATTGAATAATGGTGACTGACGAGTGATTCATTTTTTGTTGGAGGTTGCGTTGTTAGAATACCCACTGCTCCTGTATGCTAAGGTGTTCCTACGGTTATTAGGAAGAAAGTGGTGTAAAATCTAACATTTTGTTTATATAATCATCTAAAATTTTGTTTTTATGGTTCAAACTTAAGTTGTGAGTAAGACAATTTTAAAATTTTGTGATTAGTGACCACATTTTTTAATGTTGTTTATTCAGATTCAGGATTTAGATATTTTTATTATTATTATTAGCAGGACTCAATTAAACTTGTTGGGCGGGTCATCCTGAGCAGAGGGGTCAGTTTCGGCAGCAGGCTGGTTCGGCACAAACACGGCTCGGCGATTGAGCTGATATGGGTCTTAAACATGTCACATGAAAGGTATGAATTTTCTTTACCTTTCTATGAGTAGCTATTTTTGTTGTAATTCATTATTAAATGTCTCTTAGTTGTTTGGAATAATGTAACATATGGAAATTATTAGGCACTTATGGATGATTAGCTTTCTGTAGTAGTTAACTGTTAGTTGTCTTTGGGTATCTACACATTGAAGTGAGTTGCAGTGGGTTTAATATCTGGTTTTTTTTAGGATGTGGAGCATAAGCGCTAAAACTTAGTCAATGGCTGATGATGAATAAAGAACTCAAGGAAGGAATGAAGAAAGACATAAATGAGGATGCTGTTAGGATGTGAAGGTTGTTTGATTTGGGCACTCTATACGCATCCACCACCCACTTTTCCTTCCCTCGTAAAGACTTTGTTGCATTTGGTATATTTCGTGTTAGATATACTTATAAGATAGAACTTGTACAATTGAATTTGGTGCACTTGCAATTTCGTAATTAGATATTTGGATTCATGTATGATTATCACTTTATGATTTATGTATCCGGAAATTTTTGGTTTTAGATTAATGTATTTATGTATTTGGAAATATTTCTTCTAATGAATCTGCAAGGAAAAAGGTCCGTTGCAATATTTAGTGTGACCAATCGTTGCAATATATTATGGTTGCAAAACATGTTGCAAAAGTCTCTCGTTGCAAGTTCGTTCTTATCATTACCGTTGCAATTCTGTTGCAAAATAAATTTGTGAGAAATCAGTGGGAAATAACTATGGGAAATCTGTGGCAAAAATTTGTTGGTAAAAAATGTGGGAAATCAGTGGGAAAATTTTCGTGAGAAATCAGTGGGAAATAACTGTGGGAAATCTATGGCAAAAATTTGTTGGTAAAAAATGTGGGAAATCAGTGGGAAAATTTTCGTGAGAAATCAGTGGGAAATAACTGTGGGAAATCTATGGCAAAAATGTGAAAAATGGTTGCTAGACAACGTGGGAAATCCGTGGGAAATAGTCAACGTTCCGTGGGAAAATCAGTGGGAAAATATTTACCCACGAGGGTTTTTGCATCGGAATAATTCCGTGGGAAATCCGTGGATAAGGGCCTTTACCCACGGGATTTCTCACGGATTTTACCGTGGGAAAAACCAGTTTGTGTAGTAGTGAGAGTTTGCAATGTTTGCCACTATCTTTGTCCTCAATGTAAGGAGAATTAAAATCTACGATCTTAGTGATCAAGCAAAAGTAGTGTCTCCATATATGGAATCACACTCAATGAATAACTTTGT
>BQNB010013056.1:25000-28494 GCA_026074375.1 Tanacetum coccineum | reverse complement strand
GTTTATGATACAATTTGGTATTTTGTGAAACTTGATCTTATGATGGGTGACTTTTATGGTACTATGGTTTAACCATATGTTGAATATGGGATATTGTTCAAACTTGTTTATTTTGGGACCAATGTTATTATAACGTCTCTTTTAAGTCGTTCTTTATGAATTATGTGTGATTGTACTAGGAAGTAACACCCATATATGTTCCGTTGCGCTGTCGCGAAAATGCGGGTGTTACAAAAATATAAGGCTTGTAATGTGATATAAATGACCTATGTGCAGCTACTCCCTCGTATGTGCAAAACACTTTCGAATATCAATGCACATATGAAGGGGGGGGCAATTTTGTAAGATAAAACTATCGAGGTACAAATGTTTTGATAAATATATCCCAAGTACCTTGGTTGAATTTTCAAAAGGTTTTAATGGGAACTGTGGCAATACTAATAGATTGATCGTGTACTTAATTTTATTGAGTTATAAGGTGGTTAAGGTTAGGTATACGTCCCACGATCTAGCCAGAACTGAAGGGATCTACCTAGGGACATTCCATTAGATGGAATAGAAGTCCTTAGGTATGCTACAAAAGGAGTAAAAGTGAGAAAGGGGATAATGCAGACTAAGACATAGCTAACACTGGAACAAACCCAACAAGGTGTTAGTGATGAAGTCTTAGTAAGCATTAAAGGGGTTAAAGAATGAAAAAGAAATGTAAAGATAAAAAGGTGAAAAGAAAGAAGCCCTCCTTACACTTAGGAAGAAACTGGGTCAATACATATGCTATCAAAAATACTAAGTTGTTGTCTGGTATTAAAGATAGACATCATGGACCTAGTGATGCAATGCACAACCCTTCCTAGCCACTAAAGGTCTCTCAAAAGACTCTTGTTTCATTTCTAACATAGATTAAACACATTTCTATCAACTTTCTCACTCCAAGTTAGTTGGTATTGAAAAGGTGGCAGTCTGCTCCAGCCTCTGAATACTAAAACTAAAGTGCACTATCGAGTCTAGAGCCATAAAGATATCATCCATAAATCTTACAAGGACACTAATCCAAAATACACTTGTTATTCACGCACTAAGAAAACAAGTAATATATTAAGAGTCCTACGCATTATCCTTGTGATATTGCCAGAACATCAGAGCGATACTTAAGTATTCACAGTGACGATGGAAATCCTTCCAGAGCCAACATCAAACAAGCTCTGTGGTAGGTGACTTATAAGATTCTACATGGATCAAACTTGTGACACTGGATATCAATTCAGTCCAAACAATGAATTGATGGTTGATGAATTTTGAAATGCATAAAACTCTCGATGTGTTGAAAAACCACTTTAGCAAGTGACACATCGAATGATTTTCAAATCAATTTTTGAGTCAATCAGTGAGATAGTAACTCATTGGTTTGCTCATACCATGTGGTATGCTTTAAGACGCTCTAGTATTGAGAACGGCTAGTGCAGCGGCGAAATCCTATCAAGGAGATTCTTTTGAATTCTACCTGATCACAGGCAGTATTTATACTGATCAACTATGAACCGTGGTTATTGCAACCATATTCGATGAATTAACAAAGACACTTTCATCCATATATGTTGTTTATCCCTAACCTATTCATGCAGGTTTCCCGATGGCGACAGAAGTTAACCGATGATGAGTCGAATTCATAGCCACATGCTTATACTCAACCAACAAATGTAAAGACAAAATGAAAGTTAAAGTACATGTTTCAAAAGACTTCTGCTACTCTGATACTGCACGTCTTCCTTGAAATGATGAAGTGTTAAAGTTAAAGAATTTCAAGAAGGATGATTATCCAAGCTTTCAAGATAAAGAAAAGTACGAGCATCTTAGTTTGAAAGTCACAAGATCACAAGAAGGCAAAAGATTACAAGATGGTGAAAAGAGATTATGTATGGAAAATGATCTTAAGAAGCTCAAGATCATTTACAAGTCAAGCTAAAGGAACAAGCTCAATCCTAAAGTCAAAAGATCACTACACATATCACAAGACAAAGACATAATTCAAGTCTACGAGCAAAGATTGAAGACATTTTTGGAATACTGAGCTTAAGATTTTGTAAATTAGAGTGACCTCCCTTAGGGGGAGATTGTTAGAAATCAAGAAAGTCTTCGCGTCTTCCTAAATATGTAAGCGTAGCTCGTAGGATAATATTGGGGATACTTTAGTAAGCTAACGGGCCAATTCCATGGAAAGGCCCTATGGGTGGTGGCCATTGTACAAGTGTAAATACCCTCTCATGCCTTGGAGTGGGTTGTGGTCATTTCATTAATTTAAGTTCTCTCTTTTGTTTCTCTTCTAGATGTGTCCAACACTCTTTCTCTCTATAGATTCTTGTTAAGATTGTGTGTGTGATTCGATAAAGTGTATTCTACAGTAAACATCCGAGACCTTAAAAAACACCATTTCTGGGAAAATGGTGGGACCTAAGTATCAACCATGGTTATAACCACAGTCAACGACTCCTCTCTGCAGTAGTACATAAACAACACAACCTCAGTGAGTGACATGAACAGCGTGCCTTAAAGTCTTAGCTATATTCCTCCGAATAATGAAAAAAAATAAGCCAACTCAACGGATATTGGTGAGAAAGTAACGAATCGAAACTCAAGCTAAATGTAACGAGTTTGAAGGGGTTATATGTCCACTGACCAACGAGGAGCTTACCCAGGTTGTAATTTATGACTCGATTAGACTTTATGGCAAAGTTTAACCCATCTTAAGGTTAAAGGTAATTGACTAATTTCTATTAATGAAGTTGCTAGAGTTTTTCCAAGAGGCATTTCCCACCAGGTTTAGATACAGCTCACGCGTTATACTATGAAATAAGAAGACATTTTTTAAAATGATCAGGTTAGGGTCGAGTCGATACCCGCTTGTGCTAAATGATTGCTTCTTTTTCGGCGGCCTTGGTAACAAAGATTATGCAGTTTTTGTCCGGTGTGTAATAGGAGTAATGAAATGAACTAACACAAAGGCGGAAGAAAGTTTCCTAAGAAGGTGTGGCGTTACTTTCCAATCATTATTTAGACTACAAATGTTTATACAAGTCTAATCCCACTACAACGAAAAGGTCTTTGCATATCTACTGAAAGTATACGGAGCTCGGTATATAAAGATGCTACACCTGGTTATGGTTGTAAAGCATGGAAGAATTTTGACACCTAATTTTTGAATTTTGCAACAAGAACCAAGAAAATGTTTGTTAGGGTTGCGTTGATGGTTCAAATCCGTTCGGCAACCTTAGTCAGTTCTTACAACATGTGGCCGGTTAATATTATACAACATACAATCTGTTCGTTGGTTATGTACGAAAGAGACTTTTTTTATGTTGACATTGTTCAATTCCTCTTGACCCTAAATCCACGAGGTAGGACATTGATGTTTAATTGAGACCTTTGATTGATGACCTAAAGGATTTAGGACAATCGCAGGTGTAGAGACTATAGACGCTGCTACAGCAAGTACATTT
>BQNB010013056.1:0-12500 GCA_026074375.1 Tanacetum coccineum | reverse complement strand
ATCCCTCCCTCCCTCATACATACGCCCCCCACCCCGCCCCGCCCGCCTCCCTCCCCCCCCCATCCACCCTCCTCTCCCAGAGCTCTCCCCCCCCCCACCACCCTCCCCCCCCACCCCCCAAAAAGATGCTCCCTTCCCTCCACCCGAACCACCCGGTGCCACCCTTCCATCCCCTCCCCACTTCCGCCTCCCACATCTCACCCCACTCCCCAAGCCGCCCCCCACCCCCACACCACCACCCCCTCCCCCCCCCCACCGCCATCCCACCACCGAACTCTCACCCCAGCCCCCATACTCCCTACCCGCCCTCCGCCACTTCTCACCCCCCCCATACGACCGCCCCTATGCCAACAGCCCCCTCCCCCCACACTCCCTCCCCCCCCCCCCCCCCCGCCCACACGCTGACCAGCACCCCTCCCCTTCCCCCATTCCCACCCGCCCCCCACCCCTCCCCATTCTCCCCAACAACGATAACCCCCCCCTGCCCCCCGACCCACTACCCATTCCCTCCCCCCCCAACCCCCCGCCCTCCCCCCACTCCCCAAGCCCCCTCCCCACCCCCCGACGCCCTCCCCATCCCCGTCCCCTTCCACCATTCGGGCTCCCCACCCTACCCCCGACGGCACCCCTCCACCCTCCCCGCCCCTCCGGCCCCTCCACCTCACACCCCACCCCCCCACTACCGCTCCCCTCCCCCCCGTCGCCCCCCCCCCCGCCCCTACCCCCACCGCCCACCCCCCCACTTCAACGCCCCCCCCCTTCCCCCCACCCCCCACCCACCCTCCACCCCCCCCCCTCCCCCCCCCCCCACGCCCCCGCTCCACTCTCCCCACCTCCCTCACGCCCGCCCCCCCCCCACCCCCTCTCCCCCCTTCCTCCCCCCCCTCACCACCCTCCACCGCCACAACCGCACGCCCCCCCCCCACCCAGCCAAACCCCAACCCCCACCCCCACCCCCCCAAAACCCCCCCTTGCACCTTAACCACCCCCAACCCCAAACCCCCAGCCCCCACCCCCAACCCAATCCAAAATCATTACCCCACCGAACTCCCCTCACCCCCACCAAAAACACAAAAGCCCGCAAATATACCGCTACAACAATTGAGCACCAATAGAACCACCCAAGCTAACACACCGAAACACACATAGCTACACCACAATTAACCAAACATGAAATAACAACATAAAGCTAGATCACAGAACAATAAACTTTAAGACAGATTATCAATTAAGACTAATAGTCATCATAAGACAAGAATAAGCACAAAATAACAAGCTAATAAGCAGTTTATAAGCAGATAAGCAAATTCAGACTAGGAAATTAAAGACAAGGAAAGTAAATGAAGACTTACAATGGCCTTAGCAAAACAAAAGCTTAAATGCTCAAAGAGCTTATCAACAGCTCTGGCTTATCAATGATAAGCCAGTTTAAGTCCATATGAGCCCTTCCATAATTGGCTTATCTTCCAAAAGTCTAAATAAGCAAAGGTACTTTAAGCTGATTTTAAAGCTTTGAGTATATTAAATGACTTATTAAGCTTAAATCTAAGCTTAGAGACTTAGATGAGCTTGTTTGAACTTTTGAGAAACTTTTCAAACATTAACAGCTTAATAAACCATACTTTAAGAAAATATGAGCTTATGAAAGAACTAAGGGCTTAATAAGAAACTTTTGATTAATTGGAAAACAACTGATTACAATACTTGAATTAAAACATTACATAGAGAAATCATTAACTAAAACATTTTTGAAAGAGGAATTACATAAACTAAATAAGCTGAACATTATAAAAACTATCTCCCTTGTTGTGTGTGTGAAAGTGAGACTTTTTATAGCCCTCAGCTGAAGCTTCTAGGCTCTCAAGGTTGTTACATGATCATCTCAATCCCTGCCCTTCATCATTTGCTAATCATTGGATGCTTCTTATCCACCGTTAGATCATTATTGAGCTCTCATGGATTGCCAACGTGGCAATCCGTGGTTTATAGCTTCTTGTGCTTTCTTTGTGAGTATAATTAGTGTAAATGACCATTTTCCTTGTGCTTCCTTCTTTGCCCGTGTGGCATTCCTTTTTGGGATTTACCAATGAGGTGCGTTTGATGATGTTTATCTCTGCCACTATGTACTTGACCCCTTGAATTGTCCTTTTTGGCCTTTAATTTGTAAAACCCATTTGATTTGACCCGTAGGTAAAAGGAAGAATAAGGGTGAACAGTGGTAAAACTGTTTTTTCCTGCTATTTTTACTATAAGGGCGTGTTTGAGTTTGTTTGACTTGGGGTTTTTATAAAAAAGGTTTTTGGGCCGGGTGAATTAGATTGGGCCCGGGCTTTGGATTAGGATTTTAACAAATGTTACCCTTTGTTTGATAAATGTTAACGGGTGTTAACATTTAGGGATTAGGGACCACTTTTGTAACTTTTGGATTTAATGAGGGACTGAATTGTAACTTTGGAATTTTTGTCCTATTGTGACTTGGGTTGACTGAGAGTTGACCAAGGCTTGACCATAATTTGACTTTGATAGCTTCCTCCTGGCTTTTTGCGTGCCCTTCCGTTCTTGTGTTCGTGTTTGCCCGGTTTTAACCGTTTTCTTGGGATTTTTGCTTTATCCGTACCTACACAATAAGAAAGACAAAACAAGAAATATTCAAGTACTTAAAGCACAGTTTTGATCTTTTTAGGGTCTATTTTGATATAAAATGGATATGTGTTTTCACACATATCAAAATTCCCCAAACTAAACGATTGCGTGTCCTCACGCAATATTATATGCCTTATAACCAAATACCTCAAAACTTCCCCAAACTAAAGCTTTGAAAAGTAGCAAATATTTTTGTTGAGAGAGCTAAGAAATCACAAGTTATAAAACACCCCTATTTCCCATTTTCTAAAACTTTTTTTTATATATATGAGATAATCTTGACTTTCGTTATTTTCATAACTGTTAGGGATCATAGAACAAGATGCATTTCGAACCCGAGAATGCCCCAAAAAGGATAAATTCATCGTTCCCGACTTATCACTTATCCAAACCAAGCCTAAAACAAAATTACAGCTAAATATCAGTAAGGATGCTAACACTACTCATATTTGCAACGTGTGAAGTTTCTACTCCCGATATTTATTATATCTTAAGTGAGTATGCTATCTTGAATTTCAACCATGGATCAACTTTTTGCAACATACTATGCTTTACGTTCCACCTTAGAATAATGAGTTTAAAGGCGAGATCATCCCATGTAGCGACTTTCGTCTCGGTACATCCCAACTTTGCGGCTAAGTGGCCAGGCTTTTGACACCCCACAGAGACTAGTATCGGGACTCACAGACCTTAGGTTTAAAAAACTCTCAGGTTTCCCGAATATTCATAGCTTATAAAATAGAATAGTCAAATTGCAAAAGCATATTTGAATTTAACAAAAAGAAGTCAATTATTAATTTAACTATTTAGACATTTATGCAATTGTAACCCTCGACTTTTTAGAAGGCTGCAACATCGGTTGTGAGCCGGCAAGATGCAGGAAACTTTTATCAGTCTCGGATCTTTATTCTTACTATGGTCTTTCTTTGGAAGACTACCACATCGGTTGTGAGCCGGCAAGAGGTAGTAAACTTTTATCAACCCACAACTTTTAAAAGTTAAGGAACAAGCTAGAGCTCAACACGCTCGATCGGGTCAAAATTTACTCTTATTCTTACCCAGCAAGAAAGTCAAAATTGTGACAAAAATACTTATTATATTTTTTATATTTTTTCACAAATAAAACTTAAAAATATAAAAAATTTGAAATTTTTGCTATTTTTGCGGGAAAACGGGGTACGTGAGAACAAAACAATAAGTAGGTAACATCAAATCGATCGATTCCCTCCCCAAACTAAAACGAAACATTGTCCTCAATGTTTAAGACGGGTCTCTACGCAAATCTAAGCCGTTTATTAATTATGCAAAGATAAACGTGAATCGATAAGATGAAAGGATATCGGATTTCCCCAAACTAATTGCAAACAAAGGATAGGAAGCTCGAGTGGACCGGGACACAAAGATCGGAAGAGTACAAGCCTCCTCACAACACATTAGAAGCTAGAAAGAAAATAGAAAATGGATAAGCATGGGGTGCCTCCCACGAAGCGCTTTGTTTTTGGTAACCGAGTCACATAGCTTGACTCGATCCCTGAATTCATTTGTCCTTAGGGAAAGTCTGGAGATCCGGGACAACCATGGGTGGTGTGTCCCCTCCGAAGTAGTGCTTAAGTCGGTGGCAATTCACTTTGAAGTTTGATCCGTCGGAGTGAGATAATTTGGCAGTGCCATATGGAAAAACTTCGGTTATAGTGAAAGGGCCGGACCATCGGGTTTTAAGCTTCCCCGAGAATATCTTTAGACGAGAGTTGAAAAGCAAGACTTGATCACCAACATTGAAAATGCGGTTTTTGATCTTTGAGTCGTGAAGCTTCTTCGTCCTCTCCTTATAAATCAAAGAATTCTCGTATGCTTGATCACGAAGCTCATTAAGTTCATTAAGTTGCAGCTTCCGGTGATCGCCCGCGGTTTTAAGATCGAAATTAGCATGTTTTAATGCCCAATACGCTCTATGCTCTAATTCGATAGGTAGATGACACGACTTTCCATACACGAGCTTGTAAGGGGTGCAACCAATTGGTGTCTTATAAGCGGTACGGAATGCCCATAGAGCGTCATCAAGCCTATCGGACCATGAGGCACGGTTTTCTCCAACCGTCCTTTCTAAAATACGTTTTAACCCACGATTCGACACCTCGACTTGACCACTCGTTTGAGGGTGGTAAGCGGTAGCAAGACGATGAGTGACCCCATACTTAGACATTACTTTAGCAAATTTGTCATTACAGAAATGGGTCCCACGATCGCTTATAATAGCTCTCGGTGTACCGAATCGGGCAAAAAGAGATTTCAAAAACTTAACTACAACTCTAGCATCGTTAGTGGGGAGCGCCTTGGCTTCAACCCATTTGGATAGGTAATCAACGGCTACAAGTATGTATTTATTTCCTCTAGATGACGGAAATGGTCCCATGAAGTCTATGCCCCAGACATCAAAGATTTCACACACTTGGATGGAATTTTGTGGCATTTCATCACGCTGTGAAATTTTTCCTTGACACTGGAATGAGTCACAGTTTTTGACTAACTCATGGGCACCTTTGTAGATCGTGGGCCAATAAAATCCTGAATCAAAAACCTTTTTGGCGGTGTAGTTGGCACCGTAATGTCCCCCGGTGGGTCCACTATGGTAAGCTGTGAGGATGTCGACAGCTTCTTGGCCTAAAACACATCGCCGGATCACTTGATCCGCACAGGTTTTGAATAGAAAAGGGTCGTCCCAAAAATAGTGTTTGACATCTTTGAAAAATTTATTTTTCTGCTGAGTTGACATTCCTTTGACAATGAAATTCCCCGCGTGGTAATTTGCATAATCGGCAAACCACAGGGTACTTGGGTCACCACGAGAAGTCACCATATTAAGTGTCTCGAGAGGAAAATTTTCGTTGATTTCCTTTCGATCGAGAACATTTTCATACGGGTTTTCTAATCGGGAAAGATATCGCCGCTGTAGTTTTCTCCGCTCCCTATCGTATCAATTTCTTAAAATCGAATCTTGAAGAGGTAGAACCCACCGAAGCAATCGCGCCTTGGCGTCTTTCTTATTAAAGATGTATTTAAGGGCGGAATGATCCGTATACACTATGCTTTTATTCATGATGAGGTATGACCGGAATTTTTTGAAGGCGTACATGATACGCTTAATATATATAATATATAATACGACGGAAAATTTACCAAATACCCTATGAGACAAAGGTAAAAAGGAAACTCTTCACAAATATATATATAGTATAATACGTATATTAACCGGGAAGTATGATTCCCCGAGTCGTTTTCCCCAACGATTTGTAAAATTGAAACCTACGTTTGTTGTGCAGACATTGATTTGAATGGGAAACAAATAGTTGATATGATTAACATACTTTTAACATTAAAATTAACAAATTCTAAATAATTATAAAGCATAAAGGACAAATATCGAAATCTTAATTAACTAAAAACGCAAAACGGACCCATAAAACGAGGTCAAAACCTAATTCACTAAAAATCCAAACCTAACCAAATTTTACTTTTAAAATAGACTCTAGTTTGACTAAAAAGTAAGTTTAACTCGAAAACTAAAACAAAAACGAGTGAAATGAACGTTAAAACACGAAAAAAACGAAAACGAGAACGATTCCTGTTCTTTAAAAAAACAAAATTTTGCAAATTAGACCCTACGAAAGCAAAACTAATTTTCCTATGAACTTTAGGATAAAAGAAAATTTTCTAAAAAAGATTTATATTTTTTGATTATTTTTCCATTTTTTTATGATTTTTTAAAGTTTTTAATAAAAATAAATGTTTAAAAATACTAAACGAACTCTAAAAATTCTAGAAAAATGACAGAAAATAGCTTAGACTACTTAAAACCTAGGAAAAATAAGCCCGCAACACAGCTTATTCAAATAAGTTACAATAAGCTTTTTTTTACAGAATTTTAGGCTTAATTGAAGGGAAAATTTGTATAAAAATAAATTGTGCAAGGGTCTTATGAAAAAGACCCAAGGGCACATCGGTAAGGTGTGTGGTGTGTGTGTTTATAAAAGGTTGAGGTGTTGAGGTCGGGGGGGTTCGAGTCTTGCTCACCCCCGACTTCCACTTCCCTTTTTTTTGTTTTTATGAAAAACTTAAAGAAGAAAAATTGTAGAGGACAACTTTTTAAGCTACTTTAATAAAATGACTACAAGCTGAAACTCAAAAATAAGCACCTAAAAAGCTTTTTAATAAGCTGTAAACAGAAAGTGAGTTTTTTTTTTAAAGAAAAAAGCCCCCACCCCCCCCCCTTTTTCCCAAAAAGCTAAAAATTCACTTAAATCTTGCACCAACTCCTTTTAAGCTCAAATTCAAATCTAAAAGTTGCTCTAGAAAGCTTAAGATGTGTAAAAGCTAAATTCAATAGCTAATTTAACTGGAAACACTATAAGCTATCTAAATCCTATGATCTAAGAGGTAAACTTAGGAATAAGCACTAAAACTTGAAATCTAAATAAGCTAGAAAGCTCAATAAGCTATGACAGAAGCTTAGCTTTTACAAACTTAACAATCAACATATAAGCTATAAATCAAATTCATAAAAACTAAACTTATAAGCTAGAAATCTAAATTAAGAACCTAAAATCTACTTAGTACTGTTTTTGTATTTTTAAGATTTTTTGATGAACTTTTAAAACTAAATTGTCCTAAGAAATAAGCTAGAAATGTGAAAACAAGTTTTAAACTATCTTATCCTATATCTAAACTAAAAGCTTATTCAATTTTAAAACCTAAAACCTAATTAAGCTAGCTTAAATTCAAATGTAAAGGCAAACAGTAGTAACAGCAGTTACTACTGCTGATGCAATTGACAAAGGGCAAAACTAATTTGCAGGTGTCCTTAAGGGACAACCCTGCACTACACACTCTTATTGAGTGTGTCTAAACTCAACATAAACAAGATCCAAGCTCAATGAGGCTTGGATCAAGTTTTTAACAAGCAAAAGAAAGGGGGAATTCCCCTGGTGCAGGAACAAGTAGATTAAACCTCTAAATGATATTAAGCTTAAACTAATCCTACAAACCTGCTTAAAACCTAATCAAATTTAAAAATCAAACTAACCAAAATAATTTGCACAATTTATTTTGACTTTAAGAGGTCAAACTGCTTTAATCCAAACACTCCTTAAACCTAGACATTTTTCATTTTAGCTTATGAATTTGAAATCTAGCTATTAAAACTTAGATACCAGATAACAACTAGCTTATAATAAGACTAATAAGCATAAACCTATAAGCTAATAAGCCAGAAATCAACAAGCTCACTAATCCTACTATTGTTGGTTTTAATGACAGTTATATAAGAGATAATAAAAACTAAGATAAGACTAAATGACTAATAACGAACCTTTTAAAAATTAAACTAACATATTAAGCATAAATAAGCTAAAACTAACAAGAATAAACAAATAATAAGCAAAGTAAGCAGAAAAGTAAATATAAGCTAGGAAACTTAAGACAAGTAAAGTAAATGAAAAACTTACAATTTGCCTTAGTAAAACAAAGGCTAAATGGCTCAATGAGCTTATCAACAGCTCTGGCTTATCAGAGATAAGCAAGTGAAAGTCCATATGAGCCCTTCCATAATTGGCTCATCTTCCCTTCCATAAGCTTCTAAATCCAATATTCCAAGGTTTTAAGCTAATTTTAGGGTTTAAGTGAATTAAAGACTGAATTAAGCTCAATCTTAGCTTAGAGACTAAGAGAGCTTGTAGATAGCTTATCAAAGCTTATGAAACAGTAACTTCAATATTTGAAAGAGATTAAGGCTTATAAGTAAAAAAAGCTTATAAAAACTAAAATGAGAATTTTATTAATTCTTAAAAACAGATTACAATTCTTTATAGAAACGACTACAAGAGCTTAAAAAAGTAAAATTACATTAAAAAAAACCTACATAAGCTATTTTACTAAGAAAAATTACAAGGGAAAAGATATATGTGTGTGGGTGAGGAGCTCGTATTTATAGCCACCAGGGAAGCTTCTAGGTCTAAATTCAGTTACACCTCCTCTCAATCTTGTCCATACATTCCTTCAATCATTGGATCAACACTTAGGGCCGTTGGATCAAATTATAACTCACACAGATTGCCAGCGTGGCAATCCATGATGTGACACCTTGTGCTTGTTTTAGGCAGGCTTTAGTGTAAAATCTTGCATCTTTGTGTGTTTCTACACAATCCACGTGTGATTGCCTTTGTGGGTATTGGCCAATGAGAAAGCTTGGTGATGTAATAACTCTGCCAACGTGTACTTGAGCACCTGAATTGTCCTTTTTGGCCCTCAATTTAAACTTGCCCTTTGATTTTGACCTTGGGTGAAAAGGTAGAAGACGGGTGAACAGTGGTAAAACCACTTTTCCCGCTCAATTTTAACTGAAGGGGGTGTATGTTTGACTCGGTTAAATGGGAGGGTTGACTTGGATTTTTATAAAAGGATTGGGCCATGGGATTTGGGCCGGGTAAATGGTTTTGGATTTGTTATAAAAAAAGATAACAATTGTTAACTTTTATAAATAAAAGTTAACGACCGTTAGGGTTTTTAAGGATTATTTTTGTAAATTGGTTTATAAATGAGGGACTGGTTTGGTAACTTTGGATTTGTCTTTTTGTGTTTGACTTGGGTTGACTGAGAATTGACCAAGGCTTGACTAGGGTTTGATTTTGATAGCTTCCTCCCGGCTTCTTGCGTGCTCTTCCGTTCCCGTGTTCGAGTTTGCCCGGTTTTAACCCTTTTTTGGGATTTTTGCTTTATCCGTACCTACACAAAAAGAAAAGACAAACCAAGCCAAAATTATAATCCTTTTATGGCACAATTTTCGGTCTTTTTAAGGTCTATTTTGATATAAAATGGATATGTGTTTTCACACATATTAAAATTCCCCAAACTAAGCGATTGCGTGTCCTCACGCAATATTATATGCCTTATAACCAAATACCTCGAAACTTCCCCAAACTAAACCTTTGAAAAGTAGCAAAGATTTTTGTGGAAAAATTAAGAAATCACAAGTTATAAAACACCCCTATTTCCCATTTTCTAAAACCTCTTTTTCAATTTTTTATTATATTATTTTGACTTTCGTTATTTCCATAACTGTTAGGGATCATAGAACAAGATGCATTTCGAATCCGAGAATGCCCCAAAAAGGATAAATTCATCGTTCCCGACTTTTCACTTATCCAAACCAAGCTTAAAACAAAATCACAGCTAAATATCAGTAAGGATGCTAACACTACTCATATTTGCAACTTGTGAACTTTTTACTCCCGACATTTATTATATCTTAAGTGAATGTGCTATCTTGAATTTCAACCATGGATCAACTTTTTGCAACATACTATGTTCCACCTTAGAATAATGAGTTTAAAGGCGAGATCATCCCATGTAGCGACTTTCGTCTCGGCACATCCCAACCTTGCGGCTAAGTGACCAGGCTTTTGACACCCCACAGAGACTAGTATCGGGACTCACGGACCTTAGGTTTCAAAAACTCTCAGGTTTCCCGAATATTCATAGCTTATAAAATAGAATAGTCAAAGTGCAAAAGCATATTTGAATTTAACAAAAAGAAATCAATTTATTAGTTCACACTTAATTATTTAGACATTTATGCAATTTGTAACCCACTTTTTGGACACTTTTAGAAGGCTGCAACCATCGTTGTGAGCTGGCAAGATGCAAAAAACTTTTATCATCCGGATCTTTTATTCTTACAATGGTCCTTCTTTAGAAGATACCAACGTTGTGAGCCGGCAAGAGTAGTAATCTTTTTATCAGCCCACAGGCTTTTATTATTGAGTATAATCATCAATATCTATATATATATATATATATAATTTATATAAATATGTTTTATGTATAGTATGTATTATAAGTGTATGAATGTATATGTATGTATGTATAAGTATGTTATGTATATGAAGTATATATATTAATATATTTTATAACTTTTTTATATTATTTTATAACTAAACTTAATTTAAAAAAAGAAGACTTCTTTTTGAAAATTCCAAGTATAAAATTTGAACTAAGGAACCTAAAATTTTTGTATATATTTACATAAAAAATGTTGATTTTTTTTTTTTAAGTTTAATCTCCAAACACAACACTATATTCAGCGGTTAAAAGCTTTTATGGGAAGAAAAAAGCAACAAGTTACATAATAGGACTCTTAAGATTTCCAAATTAATCTTTGTTTAGCATCCTACTCATACTTAACTCTATCATTTTTCGTTCTTCGCAAATTAGCGAACGCTTAGCTACAAGTTTAAGGAACAAGCTAGAAGCTCAACAACGCTCGAATCGGTCCAAAAATTTACTCTTATTCTTACCCAGCAAGAAAGTCAAAATTGTGACAAAAACACTTATTTTTTATTTATATTTTTCTACAAATAAAACTTAAAATTTAAAAATTTTGAAATTTTTTTTGCGGGAAAACGGGGTACGTGAGAACAAAACATTAATAAGCAGGTAACATCAAATCGATAGATTCCCTCCCCAAACTAAAAACGCGAATTACATTGACCCAAATGTTTAAGGCGGTCCCTACGCAAATCTAAGCCTATTATTAATTAAGCCAAATCCCCAAACTAATTGCAAACAAAGGCTAGGAAGCTCGAGTGAACCGGGACAAAACACCGAACACGAGAGTATTTAGAAAAGTTAGGTCTATCCTGCAAACAATCACAAGCACAAACAACAAACACAAAAAACGGAAGAGTATAAGCCTCTTCACACACATTGGAAACTAGAAAAAAAAATAAAAAATGGATAAGCATGGGGTGCCTCCAACGAAGCGCTTTATTTTTGGTAACCGAGTCACATAGCTTGACTCGATCCCTGAATTCATTCGTCATTAAGGAGAGCAATACTTGGAATAAGAAACTTCCATTGAAAACACCACTGGCTCTAGATAAGAAAAATAAAAAACAAAGATGCCGGGGTTAAAAACGAGATCCTCACTCTAGAGAGAGAGAATAACAGGAGAATCCTCGGGGTGAGTGAAATATGGAAGAAAAGTCCAAATGACAAATGTGAAGGAATTGACATCTTCAACATTTAAGGATAAAACAACTTCTCCTTGGTTAAAATCTTCATTCTTCATGGCCGTATCGGGCTTAAAATTTAAGCAAACATTCGGTGGTTCCGGCGGAGGACGAGGAGATGACGGGTTGTCTTGATGATCAAGGTTAGGCAACTCATTATCTTCATCTTCAGAATCATCATTCTCAATACCTGGTGGAATTAAATCATCTGGAACGAGGAATATATCGATCTCTTCTTGAACTGGGTCACTATCCTCAACGGGGATAGGAGATTCGATAATTGAACTCAAATTAGCATGAACATTTTTTGGTGACCGGGAAGTTGAAATCTCACAAAGCAAAGTCATATGACTAAGATAATCCTCATGTTCACGAACAATCCTCAAAGGAAGTGTTAAAAGTTCACCGACGAACTCATGGTGAAGAGGATCACTCCTTGGAGAAAAAAGTAATCGAAGTATTATGGATGGATTCATTTTGTTTTGGTTCATGATCGAAAATCACTTCGGGAGCGAGATTATGGGTGGTATCATCACTAAGTTGACTTTCCAGAAAAATTACGTCTCCTTCCGAATCATAATAACCTTCCTAAAAATTAGAAGAAACTTCCATGGCTAGAAAAGTATCAATCTCATCAATATCGAATTCTGGATCAGAACACTCAACCTTATCGGACAAAGGTGTGTTAAGTAAAACTGGCTCATCATAATTTGAAACGTTGGAGTTCTCGTTTTTGACATCTTCCACCATCCCGTCAAAGAGAGGATTTTTGTTATTGGAGTTGAAGTTATCATC